>JAOWAN010000054.1:10112112-10124743 GCA_028566635.1 Lobelia cardinalis | reverse complement strand
CTAGCATAATGGTAGGGATTTGATAGGATTCTCTCCGTTTGTATATATATTGATGTAATTCACACATTGTAAAGCAATGATTTTATTTTGCCAATTATCCCTCTCATACATAGTTTCAACTCAAATCCCTCTTTCTAACCTTGGGATGGATCCAGTATAATTAATTGATCATCTAATGTCTGAGATCCCAGATCTATTCTCGACATCACATAACCCAATATAAAAAGCCTTAAATTCCGTTCAAGCTCAGCACCGACTGCCACCGTCCTCATCCACCATCCATTCGCAGTACGACCTGCATCTTGCCATCGCCACTGCCGACCATCCCTCCCTTTAGTTCACCAATCGATTTTAGTCCTCAGAAGGTACATCCTCACAGATTTGGTTTTCTACACCACCGTGTCTCTCTCAGTCGCTGCATCCAATCGCCGAATCTGTCGTCGCATCTAATCGTGGGAGTTTTCAGTCCTCCGAAGGTACATCCCTCTCTCTGATTTTCTCAGAAGGTATATTTAGTGAGAAGTGTTGGCTAGGTGCCTGAAGAATTTGAAGACTCCAGACAACAAGTTGTTCCATTTGTTCTATGTTGATGGTCATTTTGTTTTCCTTATGCAACTTGCTCTATTTCTGGGCAGTGTGGGCTCGAGAAATTAGTGTGGTTTCTTCGCTATGAGAGTAGATCATATTGCAGTTCAAAAGAAAGGTATGGATTGGATGTTCAAAATGTGATATTCATTGAAGTGTAAAGAAGCTATATATCCATTTTCTCGGCTCAAAACCGAAACCGATTCAAACCGAACCAAAATCGAATAGTTTGATTTTAATCAGTTCATCAGATTATTCTCCTTGGAATCGAACCGATTAGATTCACCGATTTGGTTCTCGGTTTTGGCCTCATACTGAACCGAACCGAACTGTCCCCGCCCCTAACATACCCGCCCCTAACATACGGTTACAGTTGATAATGGAATTTCAATAATAAAAAAATTACCTTCAATTATCCTATCAGTTGCGAATTCTATAATTCTGTCTATAAATAAAGAAAAATTTAATCATTTTTTAAAAATTGATTCCCGATAATTTGAGCGGAGTAGAATGATAATGTCATGCATTGAATAACAAAGACTTGGGCCTGCCTTTGTTTTGGTTCAACACGCCGAAGGCCCGCCCAGATCCAGCCTGTCTGAAGCCTCTGAGCAGCTATGCCATTTGTTAGGCAACGTATCATGGTCCTATATTATGATGAGTTGGTGCTTCAAATCAATAAAAAGATGGCAATATTGAAATGTGTATTTTTTTTTAGGGATACCTTAGTAAATGGTTTCTGAAATATTTCGATTTATGAATAGTTCTTTTTTATTTCAAATTGATATAAAAGATCATTTTTTTTTTCAAATTTAGCGATAATCAGCCGTTAGTTTTGACCGTTAAAACTAATATTTGACTAATTTTGAAGGATAAACTAGATTATTAACCTCCTCCCCCTCCTTCCATCTTCTTCTTCGGTTATATTCTCCATCTCCGATTGAGAAGACATATAGTTGTCGATCCATATTCCGGTTTCAAGTAACCAAATCAGTTTCTCTCTCCAGTTGCTTCCATGACATGAAATAATGCCAAATCAGCGTATTAAGCACAAGGACATCCAAATCACAACCCCAATTTGAGTCCATGAGAATCCCTTGAACTAAGGATTCAGGCTGACAACATGATGAAAGCGAGTTACGAATTGTGCTCAGATTATGCGGAAATCTATCAAGAATCATCCTTTGATAGAACCCAATAGCCCTGTCTGGTTTCTCAACATAAGTAAATCCTGAAATCATAGAATTTCACGACACAACGGGTAACAAATCCGAGTATTGGTGGAACATAAGCAGAAAACCAAGTAGGCAAGTACATTCGTGGCCATTTCCTATCGATTTCTTCTGCTTCAACCGATTTCCTATCGATTTAAAATCCCAGAAATCCAGATCGATTTTCTATCGATTTTAAACCCTAGAAGCCTAGATTGATTTTTTTATCGATTTCGAACTCGATTTGAAGACGATTGAAGACGAGATTTGAAAACTCAGGTCGATTTCCTATCGATTTTGAACTCGATTGGAAGACGGTTTGTAAACGATTGAAGACAATTTGAAGACCGATTGAAGACGATTTCAATTTTTGAAGATGAGGTCTGAAAAATCATCGATTCATGGTGTTGATTCAAGGTCAATTGTGGATTTTGCGCTGCGTTCTTGAATGTTATATCTTGAGTTCTTGAAGACGGCGAGAAATGTAAAGGACAACGATGTAAGTTTCTGAAGTAGCGAAATTACCCTTGTTTCTAAAGATACATGAACAACACATGTCACTTAACAGACAAAATAGACGACCAATTAACGGCTGGCACATTTATGATCGAATTTGGATAAGTTTGATCTTTTATATTGATTTGAAAACATAAGAGAATATCCATAAAAATTGAAAAACTTTAGGGACCATTTATGAAATTGTCCCTCTTTTTAAAATAATTTTAAAATACCTAACTCAATATAATGCAGCACTATCATTGGCTGTGAACTATAACGTTACTGTGGTCTAAAATCTCTAAATATTTTTTCATTACTTATTTGGCAAAAAAAAAAAAAAAAGCGGCAAGCCATTTTAAAGTTTGTGAGATCACGTATTTTTCTCCTCTTTCCTTTTTGGTTTGTGAGACTAAACATAAATATATAGGAGTAATAAAAAATGGGAAGAAAATTATTAAAGAGAACTTTTCTTGAGTGATAAAATAATTCATTTTTGGTTTTAAAATAAGTTTTTTTTTATTGAGTTTGATAAAGTTTAAGAACACTTATTTTTATTGAAATTTTATTAAAATATGGACATAAATAAATAGCTCTTGGGTTTGTGCATAGTGGGTTGGAATCCATGAGTTGGAGGTCGAATCTTTTATTTTATATTTTTTTAAAATTTTATCATAATTTTTATTCTAAATTTTAAATAATTAATAAAATATGCATTAATTTCAAAAAATATTAAGATCGAGGAGATAAATTATCATTTAATACAGAAAATTGAGATCTCATGATTTTGCCCCGCCATAAAAAATTGAACGAATCTTGCTTTCATACGAGGCGTCATACTGTGCAAGTCTTCAAGTGTAATTAGAACCAACGAAAAGGATATTTCGGTCAAAGGGAATGTTTTCAGGTAATTTCGTTGGAAGTACATGCACGGAATGGTACTTTCGGTTTTGGCGTAAAATCTATGTTGGACATTTCGAAAAGCCTTATTTTTAGGGTAACAAAAATGAGAAAAAAAGGAAACAACCAAAAAAGCAACAACCCTCATTCCCCCCGGCCCCCCCCCCCCCGCCATTTTCTCTCTCTATAATCTTTGTTCTTCTCTCCTTCTCTCTCTCTATCCATACATCGTATGTTTACATATCTGACACAATCTCCATCTCTCTCTCTCTCTCTCTCTCTCTCTCTCTCTCTCTTTGATTGCCCACAATAAACGTTTCTCTCTTTCGACTACCACCATTACTTGATTTTTCGGTCTGTAGATCAAAGACCCGGGCTTTATTCTCATTCTCTCTCAATCTCTGTCAAGTTGGTGATGTCATGAATTGAATCTCAAGACCACTAAAAGGGGCGCTTTTTGGGTTCTAACCCAATTAGGGTTCGGTCAACCTTTTCGTCTCCCTCCCCCTGCCTTACTTTTCACTTCCTTTTCCTTCTGGGTTTTTCATTTCTTTTAGTGGATGTGTGTGTCCATCGATTTTTTTTCTCAATTAAGCTTTTCATTTCTATTTGTTGTTAATAATTTCGGTTGGTCTTTTGTCCGTGTCATTAATTGTTGGGACATTGGGTCTTTTTCAAAAGGGTTTGCTTTTTAGGAAAGGGAAAAACCGATTCTTTATTTGTTGAAAATTTGAGATGGTTGGTGAGAGAGAAATGTTAGGGCTCTAGCTTCAGGATTGCGAATAATTTTCATTTTCATTAAAATTTGACTTTTCTAGAGATTGAAAAAACAGATAAAGAAAAATTATTGAGAGAAACTGGGTAGGTGGTTTTTGTTTTATTGAGTAAGCCGGTCTTTTTTTTCTTTATTCTGTTTTTTTGAATTTAATTTTCAATCATGTTGGAGGTTTGACTTGATGAAGATTAATTTGGCACATAATTGCCAAATTTGAAGGTGAAAATTTGCTTATTTTTAAGACTTGAGGTTGTTGAAATGTTCCTTGGATTCAGTTTGGCAACATCAGCTTTTTCTTTTATTTCTTTTCATCTTATCTTCCTTGATAGAGATTAGCTGTAATTGGATTGATAATTTGTTTGATTGAAGTGTGTCTATTTTTTAATCATTGTCAAATTTTGGTTTAGAAAAGTTCTTTCTGAAATTGAGGTGTTTATGCAACAAAGTATTGTGGATTCTTAATCCATCTGTCTGATTATTAGCAATGGATTCAAAAATGAGTGGGGGAATTGGGGAGAACCCTAAAACTGAGAATTTGGATTCAAAGTTGAAAGGATTAGGAAGTATGAGCGAGAAAGATTTGGGGAAGAGTAAAGGAAGCATTAGTACAAAAGACATGATATTTAGAGCTGATAAGATTGATCTCAAAAGCTTGGATGTTCAACTGGAGAAGCACTTGAGCCGGGTTTGGTCGAGAAATGTAGAACCCAACAAGCCCAAGGAAGTTTGGGAGATTGATTTGTCTAAGATGGAAATGAGGTATCTTGTAGCTCGTGGTACCTATGGCACCGTCTACCGTGGTACTTATGATGGTCAGGATGTTGCAGGTAATATAAAACATTTCCTCTTCTTGGACTATGAATTATTTGTTTAATAAATGGTTTCTGTTATTATTCATAAACTTACTCATCAGTGGTTTTAATCCATGTTATTGGGCATTGACTTATTAAAATTTTGTATTCTGACAATCCTCTTATCTAGCTTTTGGTTCTTAGTTAGTGTTAATAGCTCTAATTGTTATGTTGACATTTCGGAAGTCCCAAGTTAATGTTGTTGCCAGTGGATTTTTGCCTACTGTATCTTATCACAAGACAGTTATGTAGGGGACTGAAGTCAGTTTGCAGTGAACAAATGATAGTATTTGCAGTGGCATCATTTAAGCTATGGAGCCAAACGACCATTCGAAACTCCTTTCACTTCACTTGTCCAATTTAAGGAAGAGCATGAGCTACTATCTAGGAAAGTCTGCCAAAAGTTTGAAAAGTCCAGTACTTGTAACTATTGCATCATGTGACTTCTATTATTCCCATTGTACATTTTGCAAATAATCAGGATGATCTTTACATGCTTCTACCATTTTAAAACTGCATTCAAAAGTTTGCCACTTTTAGAAATGGGAATATCATTTTGTGACAAACAAAAGAGGAAAGTGGGAAGATCTTTTTGGGACTGTGGGAGTATTATGCTTACTTGATATGATGCTTGAGAATATGCATGCATATTCTGCTGAAGTGTGTTGAACTTCATTCCATTTACTGCTTAAGTTCATACCTCCGTATCTTGTTTGAAGAATAAGTTGTTACGATAAGGCCAATAGATTAAGGGCAAGCCTTGGCGCAAGGGAGCGTTTGTTCTTCCTGACATGGAAGTTAGAAGGACCTCTATACTTGCAGGAATAGACACTAGACAGGCTTAAGGTTTAAGTCTTTGTAAACTAGTTACTTGCTAGATCACCTAGTGCACAAACTATTTTCCGTCATGATGCAATGCGTCCTTTTAGCTATGTAATATTAGTACTAATGCTAAAAATTGGCTCATCTCACTTGCCAAAGAAAAAGGACACTGTTTCACAGAAACTGCTTAGCTAAAGGCACATGATAATAATAGTGTTTATCATTTTTAGCTGTACCGTGTTATATATTGTGCTTAAGTCAGCTAAGTGTAGCTGCTGACAGGATGTTCTACAAGTATAACCATCAGTTTTTTGATGAATACTGCTGGCAGCTCACTAGAATGTCCATCTCAAACTAAATTGGTACTGAACAATCCCATGCAACCCCTCCTTCCTCTGTCCATACATGGAAGAAAAAGGAAACAGATATACAAAAGGAGGAGTTTGAGCTCAAGCAAGCATGCATTTGTACACAACAAAGAGACATCCTTTTTCATTACACCTTACTCCTTTTCTTTTGTTCTCTTGCCCATTTAAGCGCATGAGATAATGTTGGTCTTAATACCTAGTATACCTTTTAGTTGATAATCAACTAGGAATTAGATTCTACAAAATATCTTTGTACAATTAGAGGTTTTTCAATTGAATGTCGAGGCTCATCTTGGAGTGAAGCTTCATGCCTCAACATATACAAGTTTGTTGCTGGAACGGTTGGTGAAAGAAGCTGTCAGTATCTACTCTCATGAAACAGGTTTTATATAATCTGCAGAGGTGGTTTGATGTTGGTTGGATCAGTGGCGGAGCGAGGAAGTTTACGAGGGGGGAGCGGAATCATACGGGGGTTCGGGGGCAGCGGCCCTGAAAAATTTTCGGGTCGAGTTCATAAAAAATCATAAAAAGAAAGCAAAAGCATCGAGAGTTTAGAAAACAATTTTCTTAATAATGACTATCCATTCAACAGTAGTACTAGGAATAGAGATTGAAAATCGTATTGCCGTACCGCCGTTTCGTGCGGGAAGGAAAGGAAAATTGTAAAAATCTGTTGAGGGAGGGAACTCAGAGAAGAAAACAAATAATGTTGTTTGTGAAGGAAACAAACAATTTTTTTAATTGGTCTAATTTTTTCTTTTCTTTCTGTGTTTTCTCTCTAGATCACCGAAAAATTCAGAAATGGGGAAGGTGCGATTGGCCAGAAATTACACCACCCTAAGAAGGAATTTTCGCCGCGGGGGGTCGACCGCACCCTCCCGACCCCCCTTGCTCTGCCTCTGGGTTGGATGCTAGCACGAGTGCATTGTTATTGGCTGTCTTTGTTTGTTAAGTACTCACTTACTGATGCAGGACACAAGTACAATACAAGCACAATGATATCTGATTTGGATCAATATATGGTTATGATTTATTATTTAGAGATAAATTGATTCTTATGTATTTAGTAGGATTAGTAGTCGTATTAGTATTTCCTTGATAAATTAGGGTTAGGATTAGGATTATTATTTAGATCCTTTATTAATTATGAAAAGTCCTATTATTTATTAACTAGTTGTTTTGATATTTCTGGTCATATTAGGTTAATTACGTTCTATTCCTAGTATTATTAGGACAATAGTCTAGGCCTATAAATAAAGTTGCAATGCCGCAGATATATGGAGAGTTGATTACTAAGATTTGAGTTTGAGTTTTGCCTTTGTGGCCTGCTGGCTGGCTGATCCCTTGTGAGGGTAAGCGTTTCTTCTTCTCTCTTCCTCTTCTCTTCTTCTTATTCTAAAACTCTATAAGCATCCGCCATTACTTACTTAAACTAGAGATTTGCTTACATGACTATAGCTTAGTGGTGGATAGAGGCTGTATATAATGTCAACCACATACCAAGCCGCCCTGGGATGATTCATCTGGGCTATGTATTGGCTAGATTTGGGCTGGATCACTGTAATGTTTTTATTCTCACTAGTGGGTCAAATATTACTCTACTATGGTGGTGTATCCCCTCGCTTTTCAAAAATGAAAAATTATTAGAGATTAGATTTGGTCAACTTTAGAGGTATTTTTAATATTATGATGATACCACTAAGCTAGTGTGATAATATCGTCACTTTTGTAGGGGTGGGAGAAAACCGAACCAAAAACTATATCACAGAAGATTACACTTTCGAAGGAATGGTTGAATGTTGGTTGAGTGATACCCCTACAATGAACATAATAGAAATTAGATTAGCGAAAAAGCATTCATGTAGCCAACACCACGTAATTGGGCCAAAAAAGACCGAGCCATGTGGGAATTTCTTCATTCCTTATGAGGGTTATTTTTTAATTGTATATTTTCAAATAGGTATGCCGTATGTCCCCGTCATATTTGTCGGATTACGAAGAATTGGTCACATAGAATCTTGAGCATCGTACTGAAAGCTGTGTGGGTGTGCATGGTCGTAGTGAGGAGTCACTTGAAGGTGAAGGAATTCCCTATTGGTGACATTACTGTGTGTGAGTTTCTAATGTAGTATTGAATATTTAATGAATCTTTGAGATTAGATTGGAATTAGAGCTGCAAAAATGGAGGAGAATCTTCATGTGTAGATATAACAGTTTCTATAGAGTGACAGCAAAGTTTACTTCATTGCCTTGACTGTAATTGCTTAGCCTATGGCTACGTAAACAAATATTCATGATCTTAAATGATGATGTTCTTGGCAACATATCTAATTTTTTATTTCCGGTATATATTTGCTCTGCTTCTAATCTTATGATATATGAGTGGTCGGACTCCTGCTTAATGCAATCTCTTCCATACATTTCTGCATCATATAAACATACTATTGAAACTAGTAAATAATGCACGGGGGGATTGCATGTGAACCATTCTTATGCATTTCATTGTAACTGTATCTAAAAGTCACGCTGTTTTTGGTTGGTACCATAAGTTCCATAGTAAGTAGAGGTGTTCTGTTGGGTCAAGTGTCTACATCTTTAGTTTATGGAAACATAAGCCTTTGTGATCATATGTTTTGATTAGTAAGGGATACCAATCATACCATAATACTTCTTCTCATATCATGCATCCGTGGATTTTAGAAGTAAACTAGAGGTGAAATGCTGCCTGGGCACCTGGAGCGAAAGTAGCATCAGTCTTGGCAATAGGTGGTTCTTGGGATATTGAGTTGTAAGGGTGACACAAAGGTGCAAAGCTTCCGTCACTGTGGGGGATTATCGGAGAGTCACTTTGGGGAATTATCTGAGAATGGCCTATACTATGAAACCTACCAATGAAAAGGCTGTTTTTTAGTTAGACCTGTGAACCTAGGCAAAGAATGGATTAGAATCATCACTTTGCTGCGCTTGCTTGCCTGCAGAGAGAAAAAGGGTGATTTAAGGAATTAAATGAAATTGAAACTATTATCCTACTGTCAAGAAAATTGAAACTCGGTGCGACAGGTCCAATTGTAAATGGAGGCCAACTCATGGCTTGCTAATTGAAAGATACCTGCAAAAACTTGTGTTGGCAGTTTGAAAATATTATTTTGGGGTTTAGATCTCATGCTTAGATTAGGTTTCTTGTGATCACTGGATAGAAATGTTGTTTCCTTCGGAGAATACTAGATCTGCCAGCTTATGCGAACTGTTATCTAATATGATTATCTTTGAACTTAATTTTAAAGCCTAAACAGCTAACACTCTCTCCACAGTTTTCATTTTACATTTCCTTAATTGTTATTGTATTTTTGTATTTGATTTTATAGTGAAGTTGTTGGACTGGGGAGAGGATGGCATGGCCACCGCTACTGAGACAGCTGCTATGCGGGCATCATTTAAGCAAGAGGTTGCTGTCTGGCACAAGCTTGACCATCCAAATGTTACAAAAGTACAGACAGTTCTGGAACTTATTTTATATATTTCTTTTGTGTTGGTACATGCTAGTTATAAAGCCTGACTAACATGGTTTTCTTTCTTAATGCCTAGCTAGACTGAGTTCTGAAAATTGTTTCTCTACCTGCAACCTTAATATTTATATTCTTATCCTTATTTTTAGCCAAAATCGTGACATTTTGACAGCTTCAACTATGACTGCAGTTTGTTGGTGCTTCAATGGGAACTTCAAATCTTAAAATTCCTTCCAAGAACCCTTCAGATGGTTATACTAACCTGCCATCAAGGGCGTGCTGCGTGGTTGTGGAATTCTTAGCTGGTGGTACATTGAAAGGCTATTTATACAAAAATAGAAAAAAGAAACTTGCCTTCAAGATTGTGATTCAGCTTGCTTTGGATCTCTCGAGAGGGTGAGTTTGTACCAAGTTTAGTTAGTTTTATTTTTGTTGTTGTTGTAGTTGTAGTTTATATTGATGATAAGTGTTTACTTTTCTCTTCTTTTGTAGATTGAGCTACCTCCATTCAGAGAAGATTGTTCATCGTGATGTCAAGGCTGAAAATATGTTGCTAGATACTCAAAGAAACTTAAAAATTGCTGACTTTGGTGTTGCACGTGTTGAGGCTCAGAATCCTAATGATATGACTGGCGAAACTGGAACACTTGGTTATATGGCCCCTGAGGTGAAGTGATTTGTCACCAAACCTCCTCTGGGGCATTATTTTGGATGTTTGTCTGCATGATGATTTTTTTTTTTTGTTGTTGTTGTTGAGAAACACCTCTGTCCTTTCTGTTGTCTGTGTCGTTTTTTTTAATGGAAAACAGTAGATTGATCTGGTATCTTGTGTAGGTTCTTGATGGAAAGCCCTACAACAGAAAGTGTGATGTTTACAGCTTCGGTGTATGCCTATGGGAAATTTATTGCTGTGATTTGCCTTATACGAATCTTAGCTTTGCAGAAGTTTCCTCTGCAGTTGTTCGACAGGTCAGTCAATGGCCCAATTCTAAAGTCTCAAACGTAGTATGATTTTTGTTGCTGTGTTCTTGTATCTGCCAATGTTATGGAATGCTGCACTTACTGAAGGATCCAAAACAGTAGTTCCTGGCAAATATTAGACCATAGACAAATTTTTCGCTCTACCCGACCCTCCATTTAATTCCTTGTTAACTAGAACCAGTGAGGTCATTTTACACAATTCTAAAGATGTATCTCCGTTTGGTTGAGTCAATTAGGATAAACATGAAGTAGTTTTGTTGAGATGTGATATTGAATGACTTCGTTGATGATGGGATAACCAGGGTATTTTGGCATGAGCTTAATTATTTATTTTAATTTATTTTTAATTTTTGACCAAGTTTCACAAGCATGTCCCATTGTTCCTGTGCATTTGTGTGTGTGTGTGTGGCATAACCATTATGAACTTGACCCCTTGGGATGCTCTATGCAGGCATGTAGATCCAATTTCCTTCCCTTTGGAAACTAACGTTTATTTTATGTTTATGTACTAATTTCATTGTTATTCTTTTCAGAATCTTCGACCAGAAATCCCTAGATGTTGCCCGAGTTCATTGGCCAGTATAATGAAGAAATGCTGGGATGCAAACCCAGAGAAGCGCCCGGACATGGATGAGGTAGTCCGGATGTTAGAAGCTATTGATACCAGCAAGGGCGGTGGGATGATACCGGAAGATCAGGCTGGAGGTTGTTTCTGCTTTGCTCCCACTCGAGGTCCGTGAATTATGCCCGCACCCCACCTTCCCATTCCTATTCCCACTCTCACCGAGAGAATGCTAGGCCGGTGAATATATGTGTTCTGCTTGAATCTTGCCTGTTGGGGTTGTAGTTTATAAGGAGAGAAACCGCAAAGTAACGTTGTAATTGCACCGTGGCTTCTATGGTTCTTGCACTCTTGCCAAATGAGTTTGTTGGTGCTAAAGAACTGCATTGTGTTTATTCTTCCGTTTCTTTCTTTTCCTAGAAAAAAGTTGATATTAAAAGTTCATCCCTAAATAGTTACTCTTCAACAAACCAAACATTTATGTTATTTGTCGCTGTTTTTAGCTTCGATGGTAGCCTATTACGTTCCCAGACTGCCAGTATAAAGGTAGAAAGGATAAAAAATAACATAAACCTCAGCAATTTAGCATTTGATCGAATGAGGTTTAGGGGTTGGCTTTGGGTGGGGGGGGGGGGGGTTGGTTCACAGTTCGAACTTTGAAAATGCAACTGTACTAAAGCTCGGTAGGAATCGAGAATTTTTATGTCAAATGATGTATCATCTCTAATTGCATAGCTTTTAAGAATGACACGTAGGATTATCTTTTAAACAAATAGGTGAAATGACACAATATTTGACACAGCAAAAATCCAGATGGTCAAGGGAAAAAAAAAAAAAGGGTTAGTATAACCAATCAATTCTACATGATGAGGACATTAAGTCGAGTAATTTGAATTCTGTTATTATTTTGTCTTACTTAGCATTACAATATGAAATGGGATCAATATTTGTGTCTAATTTTGAAATTGATCACGAACTGTTTGACAGGACGTCCTTCCTTCCTTCCTCTTTTGTGTTCCAAAATGAATGCCGTGTTATTTTGGACTTGTATCAGAAAATTACCTTACTAACTAGCGTCTATTATTAATCATCCATTTTTATGTAGTGGTATGCTAATTGCTAATGCTTTCAACCTGTCGAGCAGACGCCAAAATTTCTTCATCGACAGGTTTGATATTCGGCAAATTCGCCACCCCCATCTATTTCCCGTTAGGCGCTAACCCTATCTTTTTTGTTTCCTTTTTTATTCAAAATGAAATCGTTTTAATTATGCTTTATTATTTTTTTTTTAAAAATAATAATAATAAAAAGTTGGCAAACCAAGTAACCAACCAAGGAAGGCACTGGAAGAACAAAAACTAGGAGGAGGACCTCAACCTGTACTAGGGGTGGTTTCGGTAGGGCAACCGTACCAAAACCTCATTACCATTCTCATTACCGAAATATTGATAACGTAAAATCCATTACCAATTACCAATTTTCAGACCAAATCTAAAAAAAAAAAAAAAAAAAAAAAAAACAGCAACAGCAACAATAATTATTACAACCCAAAAAAAATATAATTTTTTTACATTT
>JAOWAN010000054.1:10100657-10110792 GCA_028566635.1 Lobelia cardinalis | reverse complement strand
CCTATCGCCGACAGGTCATGGGTTTGAGTCACGCCGGGGGTAGGTGGGGAACCTCTGTTGATCCTCGCAAAGGGGGGGGGGGGAATGATACATTGTTTGCTCCAGTTATCTTGGGGGCAATTAATCTCGAGGTCTAGCATTTTAATTTCATGTATTACAAATAGTCTAACTAATCTCAGATTAGTCTTTTTAGTTTCCAAACTCAAGTTTTCTTCTTCTTCCCCTTCTTGATTTTAGAAGGGATGTCGAAGTGAGTGAAAAATGCCAACAAAGTAAGCTTAGGTGCATCAGTCAGCTGCCTAGAAGTCCATGCCCACAGATGTTTGGCCCCAAACATCAACCACTGTGGACTTTCGTCATTATTGTGCTTCTAAGTACTTGCTACGTGTAATGTACTACATATTACTTTTTTTTTGTTTATATATAAGATGTGCATAAGCATTGTTTAACAAGTGAAGCCGTGGAGTTACATACAGTTTCTCCCTCCATTTCATATAGTTTAACAAGCACAAACTCTAGGAAGAACCAAATTCTATATGTGGCTGCAAGTGCTACTCATAAACTTGTTAGATAGAAGAATGGGTAGGTAACACCCATTCCTGTCTCATTTCACCCCCATTTACTCAAGAAGTAATTTCCGCAACTACCACCTAACAAATACCTGTTGCAGGCTTGTAAAATGCTCTCCTATATTGACTGTATAAAGGCTTTCTAATTAATGGTGTTGAATTGTAGGATGAAAGATTTAACACACATATGATATAGGTAAAAGATGGAGTTTTCAGTAATCTACATGCTATAACCATACCTACTTTTAAGGTAGAGGCATAGAGGATGTTGACTTCCCCAAAAATCATTGACGTATTTTTATGTTGAAGGTGCAGCATCAAAGGAATGAAGAACTTGTTCCAACATTAGTCTTCTCTCTGTGTCCAACGGACTCTCAGGTTTGTCGGAGTGAGCAATGTTTAGGAGGTACAGCTTCTTAGAGGCCACAAAGGCAGCTGAAAAGATTCTCTTCATCCCTCCCCTGGTGCTATCAAGTTTGTATTCAAACTCGTAGACCTGTAGACCTCCTTGGCCTGACCTCTCCAAAACTGAAATCACTTCAGCATCCTTCGTACTTTCCTGCACAAAAGGATAACTTGTAAATATAGAAAAAGAACTCCTAACTTTCATTCATGATAAATAAGCCTGAAAATGGTTGAAATCAGTGGCAACAACCACCAGTGATGGGCGAGACATACTTTTGGAGCAGAAGTGGAATAACAGCGGCCATTACATCTGCTTAACTTCAGTCATGACTTCAAAATACTGGAAAACAACCCTTTGGTGCATGTATTTTCATTAAAGGGTGAAATATAAAGCAAAGATTGAGTAGAGCGTTCTACCAGAACTAACAAGAAATTTGAGAAGCTAAAGAGAGGTTATGGGATTTTTGCACCAAGAAGTACTGCATTTTTATGTTGATTAGATACCTACTGAAGTTTCCTTCCCACAATATTATACTACTACATGTTACTCTTCAAAAACACACTTGGGAACTAATTCCCCTCAAGTGTAAATGTAGAGCAGGTATATTCACCTTCTATCTCCTTGAGAACAATACTCTCTTGGTTTTCTAATTAGTTCCATTTATCGTACAGAGTCGGCTGGTCTTCTCTGTATCTTCTTCACACTTGTCCATTTACTTAGTTTCCTTCGTTCTGTTTCCAAACCTGAGCCTGAAACAAGGACTCTCCCTCTTATTCTGCTTGATTGCAAGCAGCACATTGTTCTTCTCCTACTGAATCAAATTTGTCCACTTAAATACTAATCATCAAGGCAAAATCTGTCCTAAAAATGGTCAATTTAATTTACAACTTCCCTAAACTAGTAGACAATAATGCCAAGCAGAGGAAATATTTTACCTTGCGTTTTTCGGCTTGAATTAGCTTATCAGCGACAAACTGAGGATCCCCAAACTCACCGAGCTTAGTAAGACGAACAGGGGTAACAACAACTCCAACATTATTAGCTCCCTTGCTTGGCTCCTCAAACAGAGCAGTAGCCCCCGCTTTATCAACCTAATCCAATCCCTAAACCCTAATTAAACCCACATTTCATTCTTAACTCCAATTTCAAGATACAGAGTCAAAGGAAGAGAGAAATGGAATCCTGACCTTAATCCAAGAAGAGGGTTTGAGCAGGGTGAAACCCTCCTTGGAGTCTGTGTATCGCTCAAGCTCCAATTTTTCTTCAGCAGCAATGACTTTAGGCAAATGGGTGGATAAGATTACTGTTAAAATGGAGAAATTGAGCATTCTCTTGCTCAATTTGACTGGAAATATTCTCGTCTCTCCTATGGGTTGGATTTTGTCATTTGGGCTACTGGGTTTTTTAGTACAATTAATAGGATTAGGACTGCTACAACTACAGCAAGAAGGTGAAGAGTGAGATGCAAATATAGTGAAGAGTAGGGGTGATTTTGTTCTTGTCTTTGCTCTTGGTATTGGTGATGCAGCCGTTTGGTGGTCGTTGGTGAAGACAGAGCTGCTAAAAAGCCCATTCAAAGCCATGCCTTCACGGCCTGAAATGTGAGATGAAATGAAGAAGGTAAACGTAACAGCCACACAGTGTCTACAGCTTAGCAAGTGGTCATATCTCAACGGCTGAGATTCATCCATTAATTCCAGCAGTTTATCTCAATTTCATTTTATAGTTGTTTCTTGAATATATGGGGTTCATCTCATTGATCTCAAAACGATGAAACCTATTACTTGGTTGATCTATGAATACATTTGACTTGGCAAAAGATTGTATTTTTGGACTCGGGTACAAGCCAGTAAGATATATGCTTCTCATGTACACAAAAAGTGAATGGGTAATTTTAAAGACAAAGGCGGCGCTACATATTCTTGTAGTCAATAGTAAGCCTCATTCTCGACTATAGGGAAGGGGGCATATTAAGACACTATCCAACATCGATAACAAACAAGCCTCATTCTTGAGCTACTCCTCTCATAGCCATTTTAGTCTTGAAATGGAACCCGAGACTTTGACACGAAATTTTCATCTTTCTTCCGTGTGAAAATGTAGGGTATTATAATTTTGATCGTCTTTTTTTGTATCATATCAAATTTTGCCAATGTCATAAACAAAATCACCATAACTGGGATTAATTCATCCATGCGGATAAGGCCTTTTTTTTCCCTCTCTGTTTCTAACTGGGATGAGCAGAGCCATAATATGGAGTAGTGGTGATGATTACTGTTCACATTCCTGACTCAGTGAAAAATTATTGCAGATAAAAACCATTATGACCTATGATGAGTGTGACAGTGAATTAAACACCCCTAATTTATAATTAATGATCTATAGGGATGTTGATGTATATGATTATTTAGATCTTCTTCTTCTTTTTCTTTTGTTTAAAAAATTTGAGTTGTCCATTAAGAAAAGATAAATTTAAACACTAATTCACTAGATGTCACAGAGACCACATTTAGTATACCGTGTGCCTAGCACACGATGTGCTAGGTGCGCCCAAATGCACATAAATATAATAAATTATGTACATAATGTGATACAAAATGCACATAAGTTATATCATTATTATTATATACATTTTATATTACATTATGTACATAATTTTATATATTTATGTGTATTTAGGCACACCTAGCACCGTGTGCCTAGACGCACGATATAATTTGCCCAGAGACCATGGATTGGTGACCAATAGCAGCCAGACATTCCGCCAAGAAGTAACAACAAGAAAGAATATTGTTCAAATTTTCTACAACTATGGTAGGTAGTAATGTCAAATGATATATGATCCAAATGAAAAAATATTTCATTTTTTAGTAGTTTGATTCAATAAATTTATAACAAATGGAAACCACACTAAAAATAGTTACAGAGTTTGTGTTTGATAATTTTTTTTAAAAACGGCTAAAACCTATTTAAATATATATATATATATATATATATATATCTAAAAATGAATCAAGTGACACTCGTTTAGAGACGGATGAAATACTATTATACCAACAATCACTCGCGAGAAGAAGAGGGGTTGGGAACCTAAACCATGGTAAAACTAGAGCCAAAATGATGGACAAAAGCTGAAGGCAATAGCCAATAATCGAACCCTATAACTGGTAACATAAGAAAGGCCGATCAGTAATTGCCCATGCAGATTGCCAACAATGGTAAGAGTGATAATGCCAATGGATGAGTTAAAACAGTTCTCCAAAATGGAAGCCTAAGCACAGCCATTAGGAGGCCAAAATGGTCCCTTATTTGTTTGCATCCATTTTCAGCAGTTTGGTGTCGAGGGGTTGCACCAGGCAGGTCCCCATGTCTGTCTCCTCAGCTGCAACATTTAATGTACCATGATGGAGAGTCCAAGCATACTCAATTTTGCTTAAACTACTGCACAACTTGTGGATGTAGTAGATGATGAATATACTTTTAAACAAAAATTTACCAACACGGCACTTTGGAGTAAGATTAATTGGACCTTAAGTAGAGTGTACGACGTTTCATATTGGCCTCGTCCATGGCTAGTTAGGCGAGTAGCGACGCTACCAGGAACAAGATGAATACTGACATAGGTGCAGCAGTCTGCTTCATGACTCATTCGAACCAAATTTGAGCCGATCGCAACTCCATGATGAACATATATATGCAGGTCACCCCAAAGTGTTCCCAAGGACGAAAACAATTTGGGTTCAAGTGTTGAGAAAAATTTGGAGACTGGATTCATCTAACATCTTAATCTGCAAATGTTTATTGGGTGACCAATATCATTGATACAGGGGAGTAAATTCATAGTCCTTAGGTTTTGTCATGCTCTGTAGAAATAATTCCTTCAAATATTAACTTTAACTTGATTTTGCTTTATTCTTGAAAGATTTTCAAACACCCAAAAACTGTAAGAGTCATGGAAAGAAGAGGTAAAAGATTAACGAGGAGTCTAGTCAAGTGAGGTCAGTGCTAATTATGCTTGTTTAAGAAAGGTGATTAGCCAATATTAAGACAAATATTATGCTAAGCTATCATGAGTATGCTTTATGATAACAAGGGTTTTCCTTTCCAATCTATAACATCCATCATCATCAATCTTCAAATTTAAAACAAAAATCGTTTACGGTTCATAACAATCACCAAACTACCACTTTGGATCAAATGCCTTGTTATCCTAAGAAGAGTGTAATACAGAGTATACAAGAAAACCAGAAAATGGAGATGGAAGACCAAAACAAGAACCCAAGGATCCCAAATACAAGAGAGACATTTTCAACCAGTGTTCGCTTTTACGGTTTTGTTATATAGCCTAAACTCACTTTTCCTTCTTGCTCGGCTTCTCGCTGATAACTCTTGTGCGAAAATTGTGGATGGTTGATGATGTTTTACCCTACTGACCCCTACTGGTCTTCGCACTGATCGTAGTATCAAGGGCAAGTCCCATAACCATCATCAGGCTCTAATTTTCCCATTTCTTCTTCCTCCAAGATCTTCTTGAAGCGGCATTCACTGCTGCAAAAAGCCTTGTCACCCCTGAAAGATCAAAAGAACAGTCGGATTAGGATGCCGTTTTAACAAACACATAAAAGCAGCTTCAAGAAAGGCAATGAAAGGAAAAATCAGGATGCAGTTCGAATGTATGCCTACTCCAATAGCTCAACACTTATGCCTGTGCGCCAAAGCATGCATGGTCGTACACAACTCTGCGAAGATTATAATCTTTGTGCTTTTTTGCACTAGCACCGGAAGAAATACTCCTTTGAGAAAACAAATGGTATGCACAGGTGCACAAATTACATATTGTACAAGCGCTAATCATTGAAGGTTAAGCCTCTAATACAGCATACATAATATTGGCACCAACGAATGGTCAAACAACAAGAACAGAAGTAGTGATAACACAATAAAGGGCAAGTATATCATCCGATAAATCTCATTTCGAGAAGGAACAAATGATCTAATTGATAAATTGAACTGATCAGAGCGTTAGATGGAGCCACTTAATCTTTTTCAGTAAAATAACAAACAGAAATTCATACAAGTCTGCATGCAAATTGTTATATAGTCACTATTAGAGTTCCAAGAAAATTCAGGCAATTTGTTCTGACCTGTACATGTAAATGTCCGTTCCTTGCCTGAGGTTCTTCTTGCAACTGTAGCAAAAACTCAGAAAGCTCTCAGATGGATAGCTCATTGGACGATCAGCAGCGCTAAACCGATTTCCTTTTGTCGATCCAGCAAACCCAACAACACCACAGCAGCTCTCCACAATGCAATCATCAAATATATGAGTGGTTCTCGGATTCGGCCCACGAGAGATGACACAAGTATAGTCCTCGGAGAGCTCCATCTCACTAGCTGAAAGATTACCAGTAAAAGCCCGGGGAGAATTCAAGTTCTCCAACACAAACGGGGATTTCATTGCTGCTGATGGCGAAGATACCCCAGGCGAAAAACAGCCCATCTGGGAATTCCTAGTTTTTGTACCAAAATCACCAGGAGACATTGGGGAATCAGCAGGGAGAAGTACGGAGGGAGGCAGGGGAGGGATTTGAATCTTCAATTGTGATCCAAACAATACCATTCTGCTCGCGGGCATAGATGTTTTTGAGTCAGATTTCTCATCGATGAAAGCATCAACAAGAACCAGACCAATTCCCCTTGAATCTAATTTATCCCAGTGGGGTTTAGTCTCGGCGGGCTTTGGGGGTTTGACTGCTTGACAAATGTCAGACCAGAAGGGGGTTCTAAGAGCAGAAAAAGGCTTACTATCAAGAATTGAAGTTGGGCTCATTACAGAATCAGTGTCAGTAAAACTCGTTGAAGCAAAACTAGTGAACAGTCTTGGAGAACCAAAGAAAGATGATGATGAGGGTCTACCAGATTTCTCTGTAGGAGATTGTAGGGAATTGTGATCTGCCATTATAGGTTTCTTACTTGTTGCTCTAGTTCTTTTCCTCAGCATAACCCCTCCGTAACTGCAAGTAATTAAAACAAATAAACCAAATTACTACTAAACATTGAAAACTCAGTTCACACACACACACACATACACATTTACACACACACGGCACGCCAATTAATACCAAATTTCTCTTATGGAAAAGGATCAACTTAGCTGAAAAACACACATAACTGACCTGAAATGAGTTGGAATGTGCAACCAGAAATCCCCCTGAATTGCAGAAGGGTCAGAGCCTTTGCCAAAATAGAAAAAAGCTTCAAACTTTGTGGGTAATGAAGACTAAGGATGTGCAAAAGAAACCATTTTTAATCGAACCCAAACACCAAGAAATTAAGTTCCGACTCACCCAAAATTTCAAGAAAACTTCCCCGGGTATCACGCTAAAGAAAAAAAAAAAAAAAAAAAAAAGATCTGTGTTATTCCTCACCTCAGGCAGGAATCTCTATAAGCTCACAGAACGGACAATCAAAGAAACCTCAAGGGGACATGATAAATACCATACATAAATACTGAGCAGAGCAAAAATACAAAAAAGCTCTCTCAATTTTTGCTTTCCTATTCTTTTTTGTTTGCTTTCTATTTTCTCTTTCTGTCTCCAAATGGGTATTATTTCAGCAAAAAAACGGTTACTACCCAAGCACAAAAAAGAAAGAGAAAAAAAAAGATTCAAAGCCCACTACAAAGAGACAAAGACCCATAAATCAAAAGGACCTGAAAAATGAGGCAGAGAAAAATAAAGCACTCCTACTACAAGAAAACAAAAAGGCTACAAGTGTTCACTCTCTCCCCCCCCCCCTCTCTCTCTCTCTCTTGCCTTAATAATTTCTATCTCTATCTCTACCCCTTTTAGTGGGTTTCTTTCTTTTCCTTTGGCTTGGGTTTGCTTCCTCTCTCTCTCCACTATGATAGTTTCCTTTTCAGTGCTGAAGAAATGGACATGGAGTTACAGAAATTAAGAAAGAAAGAGATGGAGAGAGAGAGCATTGGAATCAGTGGTTTTGATGAAACCACCACTTTACTAAACTAAACTAAACTAAACTCTCTAGCTAGTAAGAGTATTCTTTAATTTCTTCTCTCAGTACTATTCTATTTTAATTAATTTAAACCTGCCTTGAAATGGCAGTTTCTTTTCATGGCGGTTTCTGGCACAAAGTTCAGGAAGCAAGCCACACTACTGGTGTGGAGTCATCATCATCAGCCAAGTGTGAAAATTTTGTTGGGGTGAGAGAGAGAGAGAGGTTTGGTTGTTTCTCTTTCTACCTTCTTTTGTGTGTGTGTGTGTGTGATACGTATAGCTCAGCAAAACTGGCAGGGAATATAAGAAGAAAAGAAGACTACATGTATGTATGTATGTATGTATGTATAGAAATGTATGTATGTATGTATGTATTGTAATGTTACACCCACACTCGTAGGCTGACGACCACATTGAGATTGTACTGCTCAACAAAAAGCTAGTACAATTTTTTCTTTTGTTGAAATGCTGGTACAGTAGGAGTAGGACTATATATATATATATACACTAACAATCTTTCTAGTTACTTGCGATACGAATCTATTGAGAAAGAACTTAGTAAATATTCGTATTTGAGGGCATGGTAAAATATTTAAAATTTTAAATTAATTTTTATATTTTTTACACTATTTAAATTAAAAAGGTATTTAAAATTAAAAAAAATATTTAAAAGTAATAAAATTATTTAACATAAAAAATATGTATATACTTTTTACATAATAATTAAGTTAAATAAAAAAATTACACATAAAATATATAACATTTTAATATCTCTCACTTTTCCCAACACACACTCACTTTTTTCCAATCCCAACCCCACCCAAACAAAAATCTCCATCACCCATCTCTTTCTTCCCAACACACACTCCCCAACACATAAACACTAATCTCAACTTCTTCCTCAAAATTTGTGCATGAATAGTAGTACTATTCATTTGACCTGGATCTCATTCCTTAACTTATATTATAGATAATTTATATATTCTGTATTAACTAACCGGCTTCACGCGGCTCCGGTTCAACATCCAAATTAATTGGCTACTAAGCTGCATAATATATCTACTATCGAAAGTACGAGATTAAAAATTAAATACACGAGTTTACAATAAATTAAATTAAATAATTAATTGATTTATAAATTAAATATATAAACAAATTTAAACAAATATATAAAAAGATAAGAAGAGTGATGTATGAATAGAATGAAAAAGTAGTTAAGTAGGAGGGAGGAGTAGTTGGGGGTTGTGAAAATAGATAGGGTCGTAATTGAGCAGATTTTAATCTGATTCGTTAGGAACTCTATCTATTTAAAGTGGAGATAGATTGACTAAAAAATTTTAATTAATCATCTATAATTTATCCGTTTAACCAGTTAATCGATAATTAAATGGATTGAATATGAATTTAAAAAATTACCATCCGTTTAAATCGAATTCGTCTGCTTATAATTAATTACTAATTAAATAAATTAATATATATTATATATACTATTTATTTACTATAAAAAATTAAAATTATGTTTATAATATTATATATCTCTAAATTATTTTTTAAAAATTTTACTTAAAATTTTATAAATATGTAATTATTTTCTTTATTATTTCATCATATTTTTTTAGGATCATAAATATAATTTATATTTACAAAATATAGTTATTTGATGACGTTATAACTTGTATGTTAAAATTTAAAATAAAAAGTGAACATTAGATTTTGGACGAGTGCGTACAATTATTTATTATATTTTATTTTGTTTATTTCCTTATAAATTTTAAGAAACATATACTTTTTATCATAGAAAAAATATGTGTATCTAAAAGACTTTGTGAATCAATATTTAAATTATTTTATTCATTTTATATATTACATGTTTATCGAATATATATGATCTAATTAAAACTATGATATGATTTAAATTTAATAAGTATATTTATTTTATATATTACATGTTTATCGAATATATTAAATATATTTATAAGTAGAATATATCTTTTACAGAGTGTATTCTCTAATTTTAGTTAATTTTAAAATTTTAGCTTTAAAATTATTTAGAGTAGAATTTTATTAAAATTGATGATTTTAAAATATTTATTTCTCGTAAAATTTATATAATAATTAAATTATATATAATATAGATGGATTAA
>JAOWAN010000054.1:10068588-10078946 GCA_028566635.1 Lobelia cardinalis | reverse complement strand
AGCTTGTGATAGCTATAAAGCTATCAGCTCTGTGCTAAAGGGAGTTCCTGCGATTTGTTAGAATAGAACAGAGAGACGTTTAAGATAATTATCAATCTTACTGTATATATAACTAAGCTAATCAAGTATGCATATAAGGATATGACAGATCTAAGCTTAGTAAGAGTTCGGGATGGACTTAAGCAAATTATAGAGTTTGATCAACAAACAATTTCAAGATGCTTAATGGATCTCTGCCCCAAAAGCAATACGAAGAATATTTGAATTCAAATTGAATGAAATATATCTTACAGTAATTAGACTGTCTTTGCATCTACGGAACTAACATACTATTACTTATTGGACGAACTAGAATTTGGACAATATATTGAGATGGGATTATGTCTTCAAAACATATTTAACAGAGTATTTCTATATGTACTCTAAAATTGAAAAGGCAAGAAAGTATATCTTAGATTATTGTCAAATCATGTAAGAGGCCAAATATTTTTTGAAGACTTGCTAACAGTAGTAGGAGTTCGTTGCCAAGTTTCAAAGAAGCAGTGCAAATAAAAGAATTGTTAGAATCGGATCAAAGTCTCATTGAATGTTTAAATGAGAAGACTATTTGCACGGTTGTCTATTGTTCACGTATATAATACTTCAAGAATGGGAGAAAAAAAAGACGATCACAACCCGCATTAAAATCAAAAAAGAAAAACTGATTCTTCGAAACAAAAATAATTATAGCATAATATAACATGCAATTAATTATCCTTTTAATTCTCTGGATTATAAACTGCAAACTACTATTATTTTTTATTTCAGATTACGATCAATAATTGATAATTTTGCTTTAATTAAATCTTTTAATATTTACTATTAAATTGCTATACGTGCGATGCACATGACCTATTTTTAGTATTAAAAAAAATAGCAAAAATGTGATTTATATGGCCTAAGCCGGATTGTCGAAATCTGTCGTTTTCAAATCAAAATTGTCTTATAAAACAAATTTGCAATTTGTTCGATTTTTTCAAAACGACAACTTTTTTCCCTTTTCTTTTATGCCCCTTGCCTCTAGTAAGAATCATTGGCAAATCAGGCAAAAATATTTTCTGCCCCCTAAAGTATCCGTCCAACTTCAATTTATCCCCCAGAAGCAAACCTAAACCATATGACACCCCAAACAGTCAATTTGTTCCAATTAAGACCCCATGCCCAATTGGTTGGACATTTTTGTGTAAAAAGAGCACGTGCCGTGCATGTGATGGGTAAAAGCGGAATTTGCCATGAAATAGCTATGGACCCAGATGTAAAGTAAGGGGAGCAGAGCGGATGAATCACGATGGCAGGTTTGTGGTGCGGTGGATAGAGGGGAAGAAGGAGGGGAATTTTGGTGTGGTGGAGATTTGGTGGTGAGCTGCGATTTTTGGCCTGGCTAAGGAGGGTTGGTGCGGCGGTTTTCAGGTTTTGGGGGTGATACCACCGGGGTTAATGGAGGAAAGGAGGGAATTTCACGGGAGATAGAGAAGAAGGTAAATGAGGGAGAGGAAGGAGGGGAAGCGGGTTTGGGAAGTGGAAGAAGGTGGCAAGTATGGGTGAATGCCGGCAGGAATGGAGGTTTTGGTGGTGAGTGAGAGATGGACGAGGATGTGGTGACTGTCGGATGGGTGACGTCGAGAGGGACGTCAACCACTGCCTCTCCTCTTCTTCTGTTTTGGCAACTAAACCCAGAAAATCCACTGTTCCGACCACCGAACCCGAATCCCTTTAACCTCCGTCAAGTCATTCGCCCCGGCCGTCGTCTGCTCCTCACTCTCCATTGCAAGAAACCCAGATGTCAAATGAAGAAGAAAGATGAAGAAGAAGAAGAAGAAGAAGAAGAAGAAGAAGGAGAGATTGTCAGATCTGTGAAATTTGGATTAGGGTTTTTTTCCTTCTTCTTCTTTCAATTCTTTCGTCTTTCTTCTTTTTTCAATTCTTGCAGATCTATGAAATTTGGGTTAATGTTCTTGTTCTTTCAATTCTTATTTTTTCGTTAGGGTTCTTGTTTTTTGCAGGAATTCTGAAAATTGGGTTTATTTTTTCAGATCTGGTTCTTGTTTTTTCTTTAGTTTGAATTTTGGGATAGGAAATTCTGCAACAGGAGAAAATTGGTGGTAGTGTTCTGTGGGAGACATGGGTTTTGGCCCAGAACTTCAACATTGTTGCTGGGAATGTATATGATCGGGGAGCTTTAATTTTCCGATGAGCTTTTAATTTCCGACGAGCTTCTCCTCAGTTTCATATTGCCAAGAACCCCAACTTTTCTAACCCCAACTGATCCAACCGATTAAGTAGGTGCATATAGACCATTTTACCCCTTTAAATTTATCAACGATAAAGAAAATATCGATTTTTTCCCGAAATATCACTCCGAATGAGTTTGGGGGGTTAATTGGGACGGATTGTTACATTGAGAGGTCATATGGTTTAGGTTTGCTTCTGGGGGATAAATTGAAGTTAGACGGATACTTTAGGGGGCGGAAAATATTTTTACTGGTAAATCACCATTTTGCCCTTCATCATGTTGTGTAGTTCCGGGGGAATAACCCCTTGTAAATATGTATTGTTTTTGGTATCAATTATTATGAATCTTTACTTACCCAAAAAAAGAAATAATAACTGTTCTTGCACTTGAATAGTTGCTTTGCTGTCAAGCATGATGAACCAGCGAATTACAATATATATGAAATGAAATATTTGTTTACGATCATTTCAATAGTTTTTTTAGACACAAGTTCACAACCAATTACAAAATCCGCACATCTCTAACAGCTCAAATTTATCAAAACTTGAAACGAAGTCGTTCTCTTTCTTTCTCTCTCTCTGTAATTTAAAATTAAAAGAGTACTCTTTTTCCTGTGAGAATTACTAGAAGACTCTTGGAAATTGGAAGTTGGAATGATGGTAAATAATTAAAAAAAATTATATTGTACTTAACTTGTACAAATACAAGAACAATTAATACTATTTATAAGTTTCACGATCATGTAAATTCATTTCATGATTCCTTTAGAAAGCACTCAGATTCCTTGACTAAGGAACGGAACAAAGAAACTTAATCAAAATAATCTATCTTATAAATTAGGTCAGTGGACCCCACATCAAATGAATAGTAATTTCAAATGAATAGTAATTTCAAATGATGATAGTGTGTATTGGGAAAATAGTGTTTTATTTATGGGGATATGTGTGTATTGAGAATGGAAAAAGTGAGTGTGTGTTGGGAAAAGAGAGAGATATTAAAAATGTTATATTTTATCTGTAATGTAATTATATACATATTTTTTATACATTAATTATATTTTATGTGTAATGTAATTATATACATATTTTTTATGTTAATTTATTTTTGTTAAATTATATTTTTATTATTTTATTTTGAGGCCAATTTTTATTTTTTTTCTTTATAGTTTTTTCTTGGTTAATATTCATAATTTTTATATTTAATATGAATAATAATAAAAAAATCGTCAAACATTATTGCGCCGTGTTCGAGCACCGTGTTCTCGAACACGAGCATTTACTAGTCTATAGTATAAAAGAGGGAAGTGGGTCCCTATGCTGGTGAACAATAGTTTGTTTGGTCTGATGGCCTAGTACAGTCAAATGCCACGTTATCGAATGAAAGACGCATGTGCAGATTTTGTACGGAGCAAATTGATAATATAGGATGTTGGACAGAACGCTTTTAATTTTCCAAATTTTTTCATTGAAAGCTGTTCTTTCACTCCTCCCATCAGTCGTCCCTCTCCTCCTCCCCCATCAAATTAATTAAACAAAATTAGATGTATAAATTAAAATAATTTAATAATGAATTAAAAATATTTAAATAAAAAATTAACATTTTCTTTATCAAAATTTTATTTAAATAAAATAATTTTTTTATTCACCTAAAAAAATTAAGTCACGTGTCCTCAGAACACGGGCTTACACTAATTTTTATATAATCCGTTGTGCGACTATAAATTTTATCAAAAAAAAAAATCTATACTACGTTGTGTGACTATACATAAATTTCATCTTTTGATAGGTTCGATTGTTTTGTATTACTACTCCGTGTCAAAATATAAAACCTTTTGGTAATATATCATAATAGTGTATGTCTATATCTGATGATACCGTGTAAGAAAGAAAAAAATTAATAATCTAATTAATATCTAAAAATTTGAGTGAAAAAATAGGGAGAATTAAAATTGAAAAAGAGGGTAAAATAAAAAGTAAAAAATAAGAGAAATAGTGTTTAAAATTAATGATCCAGATTAATTTTTTTTTTTAAATATATTAGAGGTTGATTTTGCTGTTCATAATATCACCTCATGAATCAATCCTCTTTTACATTATAGATTTTTTTTCTAAATACAGTTGAGAAGTTTTTAACTAGGTAGTAACGTCAATGACATACTACCTCCGTTCTTATAAACGATTTTTCTCCATCAAGATGTAGACACCTATTTTTGGTACCATTTAATTTCATTGCATGTTACATTTTTTGCATTGCATGTTACATTCTTATACATCATTAGGACACTTAGGCACATCACACATAGGAAATATTGCATTGGACATGCCTAGGTTCACACAATATTTTGGTATCACATGCAAATGTTTCCCAACAATTTTTACCCAGTTTTGGCACCATCTTAGACCCAAGGGGACATTTGGACATGTATCCCTAGGTTTGGCACTCAACCATTGGCCAAAATCATAATGGAAAATGACAAAAGGGAACAAAAAAGGACTGAAAGGACCGACAGGATCTGTGAGCCGGTCCGGCGCCAAGGACGCCGGTCCTCCTTTTTGGTCATTTTCCTCAATCCGGATTTGAGGTGGTTAGGGGTATTTTGGACCTTTCCTTATCCAAATATGTCCTAGACTGATGATTGGGAGTAATCCTAGCCCTCCATCACAAAAAATGGATGCACCCTTGCCCTAGGCAATACCTATATAAAGAGGCCCTCTCTACAATTGAAGGGGCTACTCTCCAATCCTTCTTCTCCTTCTCTCTACTCTTCTCTTCTCTCTCTAGGCAAGAAAATTCAGTAGTTTAGTTTAGGTCTCTAAGGGAGAAACAATCTTCCATCCTAGAGACCATCCCCAATACCCTACATACAACCCACACACCAAAAAGCCTCTCTTTCTCCTTGAAAGAAATCAAAGACAAGGAGAACATATCTACAACCATTGTTAATGTTCTAAGAAGGATAATGAACTAAGACCTCAACATCTTCTAACCTTGGAGTAGGTATATATCTCTATTCTCTCATCTATTCTTCTTCTCTATTCTTTCATCTACTCTTCTTTCTTCTATATTCCTATCTACTCTTCTTTCTTCTATGCTCTCATATGTATTAGGTCTCTAGTGAAGAAACAATCTTCATTTTAGAGACCATATTGTGTATCTCTTTTCTTTTATGCATTTGATTATATGTTAAGCAATGTAATATATTGTGTATCTCTTTTCTTTTATGCATTTGATTATATGTTAAGCAATGTAATATGTTATGTCCATACTTGTATTATGCCTCTAGTGAAGAAACAATCTTCATTCTAGAGACCTGGTTATGTATCTCTTCCCCCTTCTATGTTCTTAGTTGCATGTTGAATGATATAGTGGACTATATTCATGCTTACATTAAATCTTTAGTGATAAAATCATCTTTGTTTTGAAAGTCATTTTGTTCATCTCCTTCTCTCTTTTCTTTCTCTTTTCATGTCATCAATAAATTTTGGGGATGATGCTTGAAGTGAAGGCAAGTAGACATAGTTTTGGATGAAGCATTCCCTCAAAAGAAGCCTTCATCCCATCAAAGACATGTCTCAAGCTTGATCTTACTACCCAAATAAAATTTCCATTCTTGTGTCTTTCTTATCATCATTCCTCCCACATGAGTTTTGATAAGAAAGAAACTTCAACACTTTAATAAAATCCCATGATGATGCTACTCCTAAGCCCTTCCATGACTATGAGGTGGTATTTGAGGGGTGACATATCAATTTAAGTCATTTTACATATTCGTGGACTTGTAAAAAAGAATGTAACCTCATCATGCGTGAACCAAAATCATCTCTATTTTCATGAGTGTTCCATTTAGCTAGCATGAATGAATGCGACCGTCGTGATCACTTGACCGTTTTGACCAAATTGACCAACCATAGGATACGAGCATGCTAGACACCATAGAGACCGTTAGGGCGATTCGGGTGCCTAACCCCTTCTCGAATCGTAACTTAGCCCCGGGACCCGAAAATCTCTTTTCAAAACCACCAAGCTTGTTCTTCCGAAGCTTAGTCAAACGGAAGTGGCGACTCTCACTTTCTCAATAAATGAGTAGTCACTAAAGGGAAGCCCAACACGTGCACACGTTGCCTCTCGTCAAGAAACGCCCGATGACCATGTCACTCGTCTCTCGAGATCGAGGGAGGGCGCGAGAACGGGGTTCTCACACAAGAGCAATTCGTAACATTAATTCATTTGAAAACTGGAGGGAGTAGTTAATGTACTTACTAGTTACTAGATAATTCATTCAACCCCGTTTCTGTTCATATGTGTGTGTGTGTGTGATCTTCATTTTGTGCAAGAGTATTTAACAAGACAAACAAGGGGACATACATAATTATTGAGAATCAAAAGTAGGTACTACAAACACTTGGCCATCTAGGCCATGGGCCAAAGCTCCCAAATTAAGCAAAAGGAAAGTAACATACTAACACACAACAGCTGATCACTCATACAAGTAAAATAAGCAACCGGCAATCGGAAGATAGACATCGTCCCGTTAAAGAAACACCGAAAGCTCCCACTGAAAACTTAATTAGATGCCGCTGAAGGTCGAAACAAGTGAAGCCACAAACAGAATGCAGGTGACGTCGACGAGCTGATGGCTCACTTTAGTATTGGTACTTCCGGAGCTGGCTCCATTTTCTGGAACTGTTTTAGAGCCTGTCATATTTCATAGACATATAATTGTATTGATCATATTAGTCAACTAATACATGGCAAAGTTGTTTCTTAGTTGTGAAGGAATACCTGGCAATGAGCTAGATGGAGAATAAGCCTGTGTGCTTTGGGGGAATCCAACTGGAGAAGGTGCTGGTGCATTATTACCAGCTTCTCCATGAAAAAGAAATATCAAAACAGTATTAAACATTATGCGAGGAATTCCAATTTATGGGGTTATAAAATGTTAACTTTGTAAAATATTACCATCACATTGGCTAACAGGAGGGGTTTGCACTCTGCATGCAGCAGGCAGCGCTAGAGCTAGCGTTTTATTAATGTTGATTCCCAATGCTGCACCTGCCTCACCGTTGAGGGCACTGCAGAGGCATTGTGGCTGCGATTGTACAACACTAGCGAGTGAGGAACAGCATGAGGAAGATGGGGCAGTGGAACTTCCTGTAACATAGTTGAGGCATGGTGCCATGCCAATGAGCACATTGGTGCACCCTGATTGAGCCATGGCCCCTTCCCAGAACATGGTCACTAGGTATAGGGCTAAGCCTAGACCCATCTTTATTCCACCTGAAGCCATTTCAATGTATTATTGTTTATTGAAACAGCGATTATTGTGAAGAGAATTGGCCGAGTTGGCTGGTTATATGTAATTAAGCGAATAGAAGGGTGGATTTATACTGTACGTTTGAATTCAAAGGTTAATAGCTGCAGTACTGACCTTTGCATTAGCCGCAAAAGTGGGGTAATTACTGGTAAACTAGAAGAGGCCTAAATGATCAAACGTGCAATTACGTGTCATTTGTAACTTGTTAGACACTTATGTGCTGTATTGTGCTTAGATCATCATACTGATTTCTTCAGTGACAGGAGGAAAATTTTGATATACATTCAGTATAAATATATAGGTAATGTATCAGAAATTTGCAGCGACCTTGTAGGTAAGGCATCTAGACAGGGAAAATGACTTTGTATTCACTTGCTATTCAGCCAAGGATGATCACCTAACTGATAAAACATTCTGACTAGAAATTTACATTTGATTTTTGATTTTTTTTTCCTCGCTAGTGATTAACTAATTGACTAATTCCATTAACTTAAAACATTTGAGGCTTGATTAGTCCTGAATCAGTGAATCACTGAGTCACTTGGAACTGAGATGAGAAAGGCTCAATTTTTCTTTTTCTCCCTTTCTCTTGGAAAGTCAAAAGGTTGGTTATTCAACTTATTCTAATAATCTTTGTAGGTTAACAAGCAAAGCTCACCTAAACTACCTTTTCTTTAGCAGAGTTGGTTAAGTTAGCTGAACTCCACATCCACTATATCCCCTGTGTCCTTCCCTCCATATGTGTACACTCAAAACTCTTGCTCTATAAATTCCATCTTCCTCTTCTTCTCTCTTCATCAGCAAATTATTATAATAACCAATCATTCAACACTTCCTCACTCCTCAGCTTTCCCCCAGTTTCAACCAATAGTTCCCATGGAGTACTTCTCGCGCTCAGTTTCAGTATTGGCTATTGTCTTAACCGTTTTTATTCTGCCAGTTTATGGCCAGATTGGTACATCATGCTCGGCTTCAATGATCTCTAGCTTTACTCCATGCTTGAATTTTGTGACAAACAGCAGTGGTAATGGAGCTTCACCTACCCAGGGATGCTGCAGCGCCCTTAGCTCCCTCATGAGCAATGGAACAGGTTGCCTCTGCCTTATTGTCACTGGAAATGTCCCTTTTCAATTACCAATTAACCGAAGCCTAGCCATCTCTCTTCCCCGTGCGTGTAACATGCCCGGTGTGCCTCTCCAATGCAAAGGTAAACTCCGTAACTAATGGAGAGGTATAACATACTAATTCTCACTATATATCTCCCAAAGACCATTTTATTAATAAATGTTTCTCTCTTTCTTTTTACTTTTAATTGCAGCTTCTAGCGCGCCTATTCCAGCACCAGGTACCATAGAAAATCATAATTCACAAAATTATTAATGCTTTAAAGCGAAGCATAAAAATAGGTTAAATATTAATCATCCATACTTCACTGACAGGTCCAGTTGCATTTGTGCCAAGTCCAAGTCCATCTGCTTCGTCTCCTAGTACTTCAGGTATTGGCTCGTCCTATTAATATTCATCACAGCTTCTCCTCAACAGTCAGTTACTAAGATTTTTTAATTTCATGTTTGGTTTCTAACAATTCTTCATTATATTTACTTTTGCTGTAGCCTCTACAGTTCCCCTATCAGTGACACCAGCAGCGTCCCCAGAAGCTGACACAAATCCAGCTCTGACACCACCATCTACAACCAGCAGCAACATATCTCCAACCACAAATGCAGGCAGCCGTCCTGTTCTCACCCCATCGGCTGCCAACCCCACTTATAGTTTTTCGCCATTGCTTCTGCTAGTTGTGCTCGGAGCTGCCCTCCTGAAGTACTGCTAGTTTTATTAGAGATTCTTATGCTATGTGTGTAGTATTTCATTTGATTGTATCTGGTAAAAGTTTCTTCAAGGGGTGCGAGTGTGTTGTATTGGATTTTTTTATGATTGAGTGCTAGTATTGAATTATTCTTTTGAAAAATTTTTCCTTTGTAATACAGTATTCCCTTAGTAAAAATATTATTTTCTGTTAAAACATTGAAAATCCATTGAATCATTGATACCACAAAAACAGGACGTATGGGAGTAAGACTAATATGGTTGCAACAAAATAATGAAAATCAAGCACAAGGTTCAAATGGAATGATCTGAGTAGGTTTTGAACATGCAAACTCTGCCTCCTACATAAAACCTAAATGTCACTTATATTGATCCGATTTTCATTATTAACACACTTACACACGAACACATTTTTTGATACACCAATTTGATTTGCTGGTATGGATTTCAGGAGATTGCTTATCGTAAGTTTTGCCTGGTTTCTAACAATTCAGTCAGGTATCAAACAACCCCAAGTGCATGGCTGCTCGTTTGAGGGTATAACCGATGCAGGGTGTTTGAACCAAGGGGAAAACAGTATCCCGGACTCCTGCTGCAGGGCCCTTAACCAAGCAGTGGAAGCTGGTTTCGGTTGCTTGTGCTTGTTTGTTTCATCTTTCAATCCTCAATTCAGCACTCAACTTCTACTCTCATTATCAAGCTGTTTCATAACAGTACCATCATTGAGCCAATGTCCAGGTAATGCCCCTATACACTTGTTTTCCCTCTCAGTAATAACTCCCAACAAGTATTTTAGTCCAAAATTTTCCACCATTTTTGCTGTGTAATCAGTTTGTTTGTTCTGTTTTTCTTCAAATTTAGCTACGCTAGTGATAAGTGACCACATCTCCTAAAACCTTAAGGTGTTAGGGAGAGACACTCTTTTATATTTATAATACTCCAACA
>JAOWAN010000054.1:10057244-10068289 GCA_028566635.1 Lobelia cardinalis | reverse complement strand
AATGATCCCATTAAATAAATAGCTGGGACCCACTTAAAATATTGCTCAAAATTGGGAGAAACCCAATTTTTCCAACATTTGTTTCCGCCCACAGCTCAAGAGGAGGTTGATCAGGTTCCAATGAATTCTACTCCATATAACAACTCAATAATGGATGCAAACCAACCATGTCTAAGTGACACTGTTCATGAGCCTTGTGTGATTGTGGTCGACAATGGGGATAGAGAAGACAAGTTCGAGATTTAGTTAAATCCACTACTCCTGCTAGCTATTACGCTTTATGCCCTCTTAGCGTAGATTAATTCTTGTTCACTCTATTCATAATTTTGTTCGATCATCTCAGCTGTGAAAAGATATGATAAATTTCATCGGACTATTAATTCAATTCAGTTCTATGCTCCTCTTTCAAAAAGCTAAAAAGACTAATCCGAGTACGACGGACTGATTATTCCGGTGAATTCACTTTCATATTTTTTCCGGTCAGCGTTGTAATCCTTCGATTGCAATTGCACCATATAATCTGTAAGGAGAAAGCAAAGCAAATTAATTTGCCAAAGTTACACGCAGAGTTAAAAGGAGGTCACATTCGTAATTTTCTCACCATTCCCTTTCTCCCGCCATTTCTCCCCATATATATAGACTCCTCCCGTCGCCACATACTGTCACCGTCACCGACTCACCTTATTCCCACTCCCAACAGAAATAACCGTCTCCCTCTCTCTCTCTCTCCTCCCAACACTTCCCCTGTAACAATTAACCCTAAAACATGAACAAACTTCCTACGGCCACCGTCCTCCTCATCTTCTCACTACTCTCCCTCACCACCACCAGCGCATCACCATCTCCTCCGCCGCCACCGCCACCACCACCACCACTAGGCGGTTGCTCCGACTCTGTAATCTCAATCTCCCCCTGCCTTCCTTTCATCTCCGATCCACCAAACAACCTTTCCTCCAGGCCTTCCTCGCAATGCTGCGACCTCTTCGCCGCCTCCTTCCAGGCCGGAGAAGCTGTTTGCCTCTGCTACCTCGTTCGCGGCAGTATGCTCCTCGGTTTCCCTGTCAACGCCACAAAACTGCTTTCCCTCTCTTCTCGCTGTCCTCATTCCAACAACTCCAGTAGATCCTCCAACGCAACGGCCTCTCTCCGCTCTATTTGTTCAGGTTCGATTTTTCAATGCTTCTATTTTCAGCTTCAATTTCGTCAAAATTTCACTTGATTTTGAATCTCCCGTTCCTTTTCTAGTATGACTAATACTGAACCAACTGTAATCTGAAATTAAATTTATAAACGTATTATATATGTATGAATCCGTGCTGATCAGCGATTCCATGTGCTCCGGTCGCTGGAAGTCTATTTAAGCGGATCTGTGCGAGTTTGTCCTGTTACTTTAACGCGTACAGAATAACTGGTCGATTCGCCGGTACGTGGTGAATGGTAGAAATTATTCAACTATCCAAAAAAAATCACGTTTTATCCTGTTTAGGCTTAATCACGTTTCTCTCTCTCTCTCTCGGAGTATTATTCTTCCTTTTCTTTTTTATCCAAAAAAATATTTATGGTTTGATTTTTTATAAAAGTATTTTGACCAATCATTTTGAATAACTGTTCTAAATTAATCATTAGGAATAAACTATTAAAAGTGCTTCAACTGTCCTAAAAAAAATTCTCAATTTTGGGTCAATTTGATTAATGTTTAAATGACTATTATTCGAAACCGTATATTCAAAAATTAATTCAATTGCGAAGCAAATATTTGGCGATGTGCTGTGATATCGTACTGTACATACGATTTTTAAAGTAATTGAGTAATTTCAAACATCGAAATTTGTGGAAATAATTATATATATTTATATATAATATAATATAGAAAAATGATCAATTGCAAACCACAAATATCATATAAACGTGTAAATCAGTTGTATCTTAGTATATTTTTATTGTATCTTCGTTAATTTTGTTATATCTTAATTAATTTATTTTTGTATTTTAGTAAGACATAGTTATATTTTATTAGATTTTTGTTGTATCTTCGTATCTTAGTTATTTTGTACGATACAACAAAAATATAACTAAAGATACAAAAAATATATATATATATACTAAGATACAACTGCTTTGCACGTTTGTACGATATTTGTGGTTTGTAGCGGAATAAGCCCCATATAATATATATTCGGAAATATGTGTTATCATGTCAAAATGAATAAAATGCAGTTTAAATATAATTCATTAAATTGAGTGACTTTTCATTTTTCATTGAATAAATGACAAAAGAAATTCTTAAAATATTGATCAAGTATTAATTCAAAAAATGAATCTACCACACCACTTTTTAATTCATGCTATACCTTTTTTTGTTTATAGTTCAAAGACTGATTTTAGTTATATATATTTTTTGCAACGGGATTCAGGTGCACAGAAACTTCCGCCTTTGATCAGCCCAGCAGGTAATTGATCATTTATCGATTCAGTTATTCATTTTTCACTAGCCAGAAATCTACTCTTTCCTTGCGTACATTATGGTATAGCATTAGTAATTGCACCAATTGGGTTGATCTATTTGCAGGTCCTGACATCTCCAGAGGACATAGTTCTGGTAACATATCCCCCAGATTTATTTGCCATTGCTCTGTTGTTATTTACGTATGCATCAGTAAAATCATTTTTTATACAAATTTCCACTGCTGCAAATCAAAAGTGCCAATCCATTAACACAAGCATATTATGAATGAGCTTTTAAACTCATTTAGTGAAAAAGAAAAGTAAAATTGAGTGCAACCTTGCATTTCCATGCTTGCTCTAACGCACATTGTTTGCCTTCTCACAAACTTCCTGCTCTTTGTACAGTTGAAGCATTAGTAGTTCACACTTCACAGCAGGACCTAAAAGCTACCTTGCTCTTGCAGGTTCTGATAATTCCTCGTCCCCTTTGACTACCACAACTCCAATTCTTAGAAACAGTTCATCCAGACAACCAAGCTCATTACCAATGCCTGCAGCTGGTTCATCAACATTACAAGAGATCAACAGCAAAGGAAGCCAGTTTCTACCCGAAATTGGGAACCTCCTACCTCTGATTTTATTCTTCTTCTAGCCAATCGTTTCCACATTTTCATCATGTACTTGTAAGAAGATATCTGATCAGGCAGGTAGAAGTACATGTGGGGCCCCAAATCTTTAAAAGACATCCTGTCAAATGATTAGCTATCATACTCGGTCCTTTTTATTCTTGGGATAATGCTTTATTTACATCATATCTTAAGGCCCTTCCTTTTGAATATCTAAAAAATGGCTTGGGGTAAAAAGGAAAGGGTGTCATTTTTTGGATTCATTGTGATCATGTCAATTACAATTGACTGACTTGCAACTGAAACAAGATGAAGAGGCAGGTCTCTTGATATTGTTGCCGTCTTCAAGTAAACACCTAGCTACTCCCCTGAACTTCAGGGTTCCATAGAAGATGAAATTTAAGGAAAAATAGATAGCAAGGATAAAGAGTAGTGCTAGATACACCACGCACAATTAACCGACGTGCTGTATGGTTAATTGAAAATGTTACAGATTCTATCTGAAGCTTTGGCATAATACATCTCACTTCCAACCTTCAGACCACTGGTCTTCATCCAACACAGCTTTTGGGATATCAGGAAACTGTACAGGCTGGGATGCTTCACCCCAATCTGGCTGGTATGGCTCTTCACCCCAATCTGGCTGGTATGGTTCTCCACCCCACTCTTCTTCCCCAGCCAATTTCAGAATCTCTGGATTCTGTTCTGGCTGATATGGCTCTTGGCCCCACCCTCCATCTACAGAGGTCCTAAAGTTTTGGTTTCCTTCAGGAGGTTGAAAGCTCTCTGTGCCATCATAATACCCCAGATAGTTCCCACGGGTTTCCTCGTCGAGAGTTTCCTCCTTGTTTGGCAGAAAGCAACCCTGATATGATCCATTGTCGGAACAATACCATAAGAACTTATTCCAAAATGGATCCTGCCATAGCAAACACTTATAAATGTTAGATCTCTGACTGACAAAAGTCCTTAGCAGCAGAACTATTTTATGCATACATACAGTAAAGTCAGAGAATCGCTGTTTCTTGGGTTCTGTTTTCACAGTATAACAATGGTTGAAAAACAAATTAGCAGGGAGGATTATCAAAGTAAACAACTGCATTGCTTATTCATTTCTAATACCATAACACTACTTGGTCTGTACAATTAAATAAGGAAAAACAGATTCAAGATTACCTTGCAGATTATATGTGGGTTACCAATAACAATCAGCAAAGATCTGGCTCGGGTAATGGCAACATTGAACCGTCTATAGTTACTAAGAAATCCCAAACAATGGACCTTATCAAAGTCATTATGTTTAATAGTTGACCGAACAGTAGATATAACTATCACTTCCTTTTCTTGTCCTTGAAATTGTTCAACTGAACCAACTTTGATATCAGGCTCAACATAAGCTTCAAGTGCATTCTTTATTTTGAGCACTTGCTGCCTGTATGGTGTGATAATCCCGATGTCGTACTTGTTCAATCCCTTGCCGATCAACTTTATAACAATCTCAACCACCTCACTTGCCTCGATCCTATTAAACCATGATGGGTTGCTTCCTTCTCTCTCATCAACACCTTGGACACCGATGAAAAGCACGGGGAACTCTTTGTTAGGAAGGAGTTCCGTCCATGCCACGGCAGACTTTGTATCAACATCTTTACAAGCCATCAATTCCCCACCATAGAACAAATCTGAAGGAAGCTGCAAAATTTTTGGATGGCATCGGTAGTTCCGGACCAACTTTGTGACATAATTCCGGTCATCATTGTCATAAAACTTACTGTCAAAGAGCCTCTCCAAGTATGACTTCCCTAAACCATACATTTCTGAATCTTTGGAGAAAACTACTGGACCAAGTTGCTTAGGATCTCCAGCAAGGACAACAACTGTATTCTTTCCATAAAGATGGGATAAAGGAACCATTGTTTCAGGCTCTGAAGCCTGTCCTGCCTCATCTAAGAAAATATGGGTGAAGTGGCCTTGTTTGATACCTTCAGCATAAAGAAGAGAGGCACTTGCATATGTTGATAATATGATCTTATAGCGGATAAGATGTTCCAGTGTGGGACATTGGAATACTGACTCTAGCTCATCAAAAAGACAATATTGAAGATATTCAGTCTTAATATCTTCAACGGGACGCGTTTGTGCATTGAGCCGGAATATCTCTCCTCTTTGAAACTTTATAGTTTTATCAGTGAGTAGTTTCTCCAGTATATGATCTGCTGCACTATTTGAAGGGGCACATACAAGGATACAAGCATACCTTCTAGTGGTGTAAAGCTGGAAGATACATTCCGTCAGAGTAATTGTTTTGCCTGTACCTGGAGGTCCATAAATCACATATGGAGGCCCACCTTTGCAGGCAATAACATGCTCAACTGAACTCATCTGCTCCTCATTAAGCATAGCATTAGAAACAGGAACCAGTGGAGTAGGTCGTATCGATCTCTTTATACGCAACTCCGATGGGAAAAGAATTTGTCTATCTAAACTTTCTGTTGCTTCAATAGCCTGATATAACCTCCGCATATTCATTCGGTTGTAAGAAAACCGAACATTATATAGCTGACCCTGAAAATGACTCGAGTGAAAATCATCATTAAACTTTAGATACACTTCCTCAGCTTCCACGCGGTGGATGTAACCCTGTAAAAAGAAGTTCCATAGATAAGAAACACTTGTAGATCTTTAATTCCCAATGAAACCTAAGTGACAACTATTACGGAGAAATATGTAGTACATTAACCAACAACTGAGGGCTAACGCACCAGCAGTAAAAATTCTCTTGATGCTCGTGCATCTGCCTAAAGTGTTAATATGTCTCTGCTCAGAAAAAGAGACCCTCGCTGAGACTGAAAACTTTTAGAAACTAGATAAACATGAAATTTAGTACTACCTCCGTCCCCATTTGAAGAATAACAGTTTGACTGCAAAAGTCAAACTGACGAATTTGCATATACAAAATTGACATGAATTACTTAATTTTCAAAAATTATGAATATGAAACTTGTAATATTTTACAGAAGTTTATAAATTTAATTTGCTAAAAGTAGATAGATATTTATAAAACTCAACTTGAATGTTGGTAAAATTGACCCCGAAAAAAAGTGTAACTCTTCAAATGGGACGGAGGGAGTACTAGATACCATTGGAAAACAAATCCAATATCTCCTTTGCCTCCATCCGCCTTAATTTTGTAGAGCTAGAATCATACTGACCGTGGATGAAAACAAATTTATAGAACGAGAAGTAAAGAGGACACAAGAATCAATAACGGGATTATTCTCATACACACTATAACATGTGAATGCATTTTCTCTCTTTTTTTTTCTTTCTCTTCTTCAATTTGAACTCTCTAATTTCCTGAATAGACACTCATAATTTATTCCGTGCTTGCATTTTCGATAGACTGCAATTTAATACTAGCTTATTTTGGTAAGAGACTCTTTCTTCTGAGCAAACCAAAATGGAAACTGAGATTCTTTTCGGTGACACGTGGACTGCCATAGATTGTTTGCTTCTGCCCCTAACACACAGAAAAACTCATAGCCTGGAAATTTTGGGGCAGAACAAGGTTTCCACAAACCTGGATTACACGTGTTAGAACTTAAAATCATCAAGAGGACAAGCATTAGATATATGTCCACTAGCTGCTGAAAGTTACTGATTCCAGTTCACAAAAGGGATCATCTTCTGTCATTGCAACAAAAGTACTAATTATAAATTTCAGAAGCTGTTTCAGTAGAATTTTATTGATTTCATAAAAATATCCAAACCACTGATTGAGATTATCCCCTTAAAAGGAACTCAAAATAACTGACTGCGACTCTCTCCTCTGTGATTCACACATACACACCCCTCCCTATCATTGGCATTGCAACACAGCTGCTTTAGCAGAGAGGTTGATTGGGAAAAAGTACAGAAAAAATCCCTCTTTTATTTTGTAGGGATGTGGACCAGAGGGGAGAGAGGGGAGTCCCATTTCAAAAATCAAAACCTTTATCACCAAAGTTTTGGTTCTTTATAAATTTCTTTGAAATTTCACCAAACTTAAAATCATGTTTCCAAGAAGATGGTAAAAGATGAGGGAAAATGGATGTTATTGCTTTAATTTCAGAAACTGAACTATTCCTGTAGGGACACAAGCAAATTAGAACTATTTATTTGGGATTGCAGGAGTATCTTGGAGTTGAAAGAGAATCTCTAAGACCAGATTGATCATTGCGAAATGTGCAATCAGTAGGAAACACTTACTAAGATGCAATACAAATGTACAGCTTTAAGTTCTTCTCCAAAACAATCAAGCCATGAAAAATGTCCCATCAGCAAGGAACACCATCAATAAGATACTCCCTCCATCCCAAAATGAGTGTCAATTCTTGTTCATGATCATGAACAAAAATTGAATATTACTTTGGCATGGAGGCCGGAGGGAGTACAAATGTGTTGCACTAAATTCTTCACAAGGACTATCATGTAGTAAAATTTAAATCAATGGTACTAAAAACTGCTACTCGATTTCCTTAAACTGATTCCCGAATGCTGCACTTGTTACGAAAAAAGACAGGCACTGTGGACCAAACCTGATATTCAGAAGAGCTACCATTTTCAGCTTCAGAAGCAAGCGTAGCAATAATGTAGTCTCCATGAACTAGTGAAGGTCTTCTCTCAGCCAGTCCTGGGACCTCGAGAGTAAGGAATCCAGAACTCTTGAGCTTCATGCCAACGCACTTCATGTCATAATTCCTCATGTCTTCCTGAAGAAACAAATTGACAAATTTAATATAACAAAGAGACGGTCGTTGATTCATTGCTGAAATTATTCTTTAGTTAAATTGGATACAGACCTCCATTTTAAGTTCTTCCATGATAACAAGAGTTCTGAAGAAAGGAATGTAGTTCCTTTCAGTCAAACCTTCTAAAATAACATCAGGGAACTGCTTAGTTTCTATCATTTCCCTAATTTCCAGGGGGATTGGATACCCCGGAAGCCGCTTTTTGAAACCTCTACTTGAAGGCTTGGAAGGACGAGGGCCCTTGACATACTTAACCTCAACATTATTGATTCCTGCAGAAAAAGTATTCCCGGCTACTTGCCTGTTTCTCCTGGGCCTGTGATATGGCTTGTCAGAAGCCAAAGACCGCGAGATCTTATCTTCAGACATGAGAAAAGCCACTCTTTCTATGGTCTCATCCCCCACTCGAAAATGAACGGCCGTCGTGTGCAGACCTTTTCCCTTGGGTTTGCAGGACAACCAAATTGTTAATGTTTTTCCTGCTCTTAGCATCCTATCTTCGAGGGTAAAAGACTCAATAAACGAGCTTTTGTAGTCCTCATCTGAGCTTTCTGATGGAGGCTCCATCACAGAAAGTGTGAAAGAGTCGGTGGGTTTGGAATCATAAATCTCAACTGACCAGAGATCCACTTCATCACTGGTGGTATTCTGGATAGTAACTGAATCCACAATTGTTTCCCCCACAGTTACAGACCGGGGCTTCCTGTCAACTAATGGAAATGGAACGGATATAATGATCGGGCCCTCATTAGCTGGATTATAACTAAATTGTGCCATATCATTCGCAAGATCAACATGACCGATGTCTCCTCTGTCACTAATGATAGACCGTTCTTCATCCCCGTCACTAACCTTACCCATGGACAAGATTCAAAGCAATCGAAATAGATTCTGTAGATTTCAAAAGTGAGAGACAAGTGTTCGTTCACGTATCTGCAAGAAAAGCAAAAAGTGTATTCTCGGAAACAAAGAAAAGTCAGGTAACTTAACTACTATGTTGACCTACATTTTGCAAACTACACATTATCTGAAAATAAGATAAATGAAAATATACTTTGTCATGATGTTCCGAAGAGTTTACTTTTACCTCTATAAACATCTAATGGCCGTGCAACAAAAAATTATAGCTTACTAAATATACCGATTACATGATATGTCCAGCTACATTGTAACACATCAAGCATAGTCATCTAATCAATGAATCATACAATACTGTGAAATAGTCATTAACGAGAACTAGAATGAGATCTAAGGATTAAAGAAAGTGTAGCTATGTTAAATACATAAATAAAGAGATATGAAATAATCAACATAAGACAAACATCAATCACTTACAGAATAACCCCCCCCCCCCATAATGTGGAAGTGGATAAGAAAATACAAGTGAACGTTCACATGTGTAGTGAGTGTCTGAGAGACATCCAGAGTCGAGGAGAGCCAGAGAGCTTACCTACGTGTAGATTGTTCGATGGTTGCGTGTTATGGGTACTTAAATGTGAACCAGTGAATACATGTAGAAACAGCGTAAATAGAGAATCAATGCCAACAAGTTGAACAGATTAAACCTTGATCAGGAGGTAATGTGAAAAATTCCAGAAGAGATGAGTGGTTAAACTGCTAAAGTCATGGCAGCTTTGGTGAAGGATGTGAGAAGAAACCCAAATTCTAAGAATAACATGTTCTAAAATTTACATATCTTATACTAATATAGAGTGCGGGAGAAGGGTTTGGATCACCTTTTCTTGTATACTTTTTGGTTTCCTAATCTCTTTTCTAACGTCAGGGTATCTACTATAGTGCAAACCGCAACATCATAGCCCCTGCCACTACTATTAATACACAGAGGATGCATGAAACAGTGCTATTGGATGAATCATGGATCCTCGCATCATCACATCCCCATTTCATACTTTCTTTAGGTATTAATCGTTGCTTTCTAATCTCCTGCCACCTTATCCGCAGTTCCCAGCAAGAGTATAAGGAACAAAAATATCACGAAACATATTTCAAAAAGAGGAAACGTGAACGTGAATTCTTATTCTCTTTTCAGATTTTCTATTATAATTTGACTGAAATTAGTAAGGTTTCATCTTCCAAGTCTCCCAATAACAGGTAGCTCTCTCACATCATGTGTCAAATTCTGGTTTTATGCGTACAAGAAAGAGCAAATTGTGCGGTGGAGTCAACAATGTAGCAGATTTAAGATCACACTAGTTAGGTCTAATAAGCTAGAAAAAAGAACAAATCCACATTGGCTACATAAAGAAAAGATCAACAGAAAGGAAGATACAAACAACAGAAAAAGTTGAAGGGAGACGGTTCAGTGAATTTGAAAACCCACCAGAAATTGATCGTCAGCCCTCCAAAATCCGGGATTTAGGGAAAATGAAGATAAACCCCAATTCCTTCGATTACTCACTCTCTACAACCGAAGAATTAAACCCAGGCAGGTAGACGCGCACACACACACACACCTCACTCACGCGTACCATCCGGAAGGGATGAACTGATGAGGCGAGGGAGTGAGTTCAGTTTGACTGTTCGAGTGATTTGACAACAATTATTCGCAGTTATTAGCTGTTTCCTTTTCCTCTTTAGCTACTGGACAAAGGTTTGTGGTAAGTTTTAAGGGTCCAGTGGGCCCGTGTATTCATGGGCCTCTAAGCTTGATCAGTAAATCGGTAGAATCCTTTGCCTCAACCGAAGGAGCGTGGGTAGCTAAATGTCACTCCTAAATTTTTCGCTGTCACTCGTTAGTGCTAAGGGCATCTTTAATGGGAGTTTTGAGAGAGTCTTGGGAGAGTCTCAAGACTCTTTTTTAAGATTCAACCATTGGGGAACCCTTTTTTTTGAAAAAAATCTTAAGCTAGGTCTTCAAAATCTAAGGCTCATCTTCAAGACTCTCCCTCAATTTTCTCCAATCAAAAGTTGTCATGTGTAATTATTTTTATATAATTATGATTAATTAAATTATATATATTTATATTTATAAATAATAATATTATTTATTATCATATTTTATATAGCTAAATTATATATTATATATTATATATTATATAATTATTCATTCCATCATATAGTTAAATTATTTATATTTATCTATTATCTATTAAATATTAGATAATTAAATTATATATTTTAATATTTTATAATTTATAATTATATATTAATATACATTCGATAT
>JAOWAN010000054.1:10037330-10057144 GCA_028566635.1 Lobelia cardinalis | reverse complement strand
TAGGTGGAGAGAGAAAACTTGTGTTTAAAAAACTTGTGTTTTTGTTTTGTTTTTCAAACAATGTGTGAAAAACCTGATGGGTGAACACACCCTAAGCATGGCAAAATTTGTTTCCGTAGATTAATTTTCATTAATCTAGAACATGGTGATGTAATCAATAAATTGTAAAATTTACCTGGATATCTCCACTACTAAATTAAATTGGTCTTGATGATTTTGATAGTCAATCCAACAAAAAAATACGAGTAATTCGTGCTGATAACGTGTTGTGAATGAATTTCTGTTGGATCGATGAATAACATGAACGTGAAATAAGAACACAAAGAGTTTAGCGGAGAGGGTGGAGTCGTATTCTCATATCCCTATCAATAAATAGGGAGTCGTTACAACTTACGCAAAGAACCCTATAGTATAATGTCTATTTAAAAATAATCATCCAACTTATTATGTTTACGACACTTATAAGGTTTATAGGTCGGCGATTTTTTTTACGGGTTCGGACCAAACCAAAGTTAAAAGATCGAATCCTTATCAGTTATCACCAACCGATTTGAATATCTAATTACCAATTAGCCCATCTGTATCCAACACAAGAAAAAACTGAAACGGCGACAACCACGCCGTTTTATTTACTAGGGCATGGTCTCCCTTCTCCGGCTACCGGAAAGTTAAAATGTCGCCTGCACCGGTGAATATCGAACATTTCGTTGATCTTTCGTTGCGGTATGAACTTGGAACCACGCTCTTTCATTTAATTGAAAATTTCCAATTTTATGCATTGCCTGTAATTTATATCAACTTGATTTGATAAATTACGACGTCCATGTTTAATTTTCGAAAAGAATCCTCTGAGCGGAACTGAGGAAGTAATATGTTGTGTCTATGTAGTTGATTATCCTGGAACTAAATACTATTACCATTTTGCAAATCTGTTCGTTAATTTGTACTCCTTCCCGTCCCTGAAATAAGTGTTTGTTTTGATTTTTTTGGTCAATTTTATTTAACTTTGACCATTTTTGTGAGAGTTAACTTCTTGTTGTCAAGTTATAATTTTTTTTAATCGATAATTTACTTGATAATCTTGCAAAGATTTGAATTTTAGAATTTAAAGCACGATGAATTTAAACCAAACAGGATACTCATCTAGGGAAATAAGTAGTAGCTTTTGCCTTTTGCACAGGAACTTGGTTGGGTACCATTAGGGTCGGTTTAATTGAAATTTCCTTTTCTCAAAAAAAGAAAAGAAAATGAAGATATCCTCAGTTTTATTATCCAATTTTAATGTACAAGTAGCTCTACTATTTTCTGGGAATCATCTAAGATGGATTCAAAGATACTGTTCTTAGCCTGTAACGCTAACATCTACTTTGTTAACTGTCTGTTTTGAAAATTAAATTATTGAGTAGTACGGATCTCTTCTTTTCCTTGTCTTACTTTAAAAAATTTGGCGAGAGAAACATCTTTTTTTGTGATGTTCTTAGGTTAGACCAGGTAAAGGAAACTTGTTTCCTGCTTGTCCCTAGTTTTGATGTACAAGCAAGAATGCTTCCGATAAAGTGAATTGAAGAACTAAAAGAAAAGGAGAAGAAAATTTAATGCATAAACTTGATCTGTATCTTAACTTTTGACTTCCGCACGTCATATTACTGATGATTTTCCTTTGATTTGTAAGACCCCTTTTGCAACTTTCTTACATCCGCTCTCCATTAGACCTTGCTTATTACTTCGTAAACATGGACCGCATGTATTATCACAAGCTTTTCATCCGAGCAGCCACCAGGAGTAAAAATGACCCTGCAGTCTTCATATTCCGTTGGCACCTCCAATGTTCCGTTGTCCTCCCCAGTCCCTGCAGTCATCACAAAAGTTAATAGAGTACTTACTGACATTGAACTTTACTCCTTTTGGAATATTTCATTAGATCCATATTTAGTCAAGTAATACTTAGGTTTAAACTTAATATTTCTTGTGTGAAGTATAGTGGATGTATTTGGAAATTCAACAATCTTTACACCAGTAAAAAAAAGAATATCTTTCAAGATGTTTATAATTTAAGGCATTCCCTGTATTCAGTCACATGTAAGTGAAAGTATTATTCATATTAGGGTCATTCTTAACAAATGCCTTTTGGCCACTTATACAATTTGTTTGCAAGGGGATCAACATCAGAGCATTAAATTTGGGGCGTATTTCGTTTATGGATGTTCATTCCTATTTCCTAGTGCTCCATCCTTGAGGTGCATTTGTTATCATTTTATCCATATTATACTTTTATACGAATGTATCTATCCTATATGCATCCTTTTATGCCAGTTTTGCATCAATGTCTGAAATCATGCTGAAGTCTCCTTTTACATTTGAGAATTATGTCTAAGTTTAACTTACTTGCTACTTTGTGGCTGCGCTCTTCCTGTAACAATGCCCAATACTAGTAAGTTAAATATCCAGTTGTCCAAGACGTTATTAGTGCCTTAAGTTATTAATTTGCCTGTCAGACAATTCTGGGGCAGATAAAACGGTAATGTTGGCTTAAATCTGTGTATTACTTATGTAATCTTTGAAAGGGGGAGATTCTCTTAAATTTTAACATATAGCTACATTAATTTGAGAATGTCGAGTCAAATCTGCTTGAATAACAATTCTGTCAATTATATACTCTAACAACGCTGAATAACAACATAAAAATACGCATTGATTCACATTTGAATTACTTAGAACTGATCAAATTATATTATAGCAACCAAGAAGTAGTGCATTAAGTCTCCCTAGCTTAGCTGTGGTGGCTGCTTATTGCCTCAACAAATATTCGTGGAACTTAATCGATTGACCATGTTCTGATGCCAAGAAGTATGTATGATGTTGAATATTTCTTGATCCCTTTCCTTGATTGTACTTCAAATTATTTAGCACTGACAATAGCACCATTAACTTTCTCTTCAAAATTGATTAGTTCATTTACATTTGATTCAAGCCATTACGTATAAAGCTCTAGTTTTATGCATGTATAAAAACATTGTGTTTGGAAACAAAGATCGGAAAAGGCGGAGTGAGCGATCTCTTTTATTAAAATTTACTTAGAGACAAAGATGGTTCTTCTCACATTATTTAAATACAACGATTACTCCTAGGTACTGTGGAACAGAAAACACTTTGGTCATGCTTAGAAGAAGCTAACAAAATCCAAAACTGAAGAAGCCACCGAGCGACTTCTTTCTTCCTCTCTCTCCTGCTGTTGTCCAGGCCCAGGCAGGAAATAAGATTGTCTTTGGTTCCCGAATATCTCTTCAACTTCTCTCGCCGGTATATTGAAGGCTAACTCCTTTGCTTCTGACTCCACATGCTTCCACACATTGTCTTCTTGCCCTACATATCCAAACAAGATTTTGGTTGGTTCAACCTAATGGCAATGAGTAATGTTTGTAACACAACATAATCAGCACATCAATATGTGATTGGTCATGCACCAACTTACTAGCTCGTGGAACTCAGTAAGTAACCGATCATTCTAAACTATCGGGTGTGAGTCAAAAATCTTATGATATGTTGAACTACGTGGAATCACTCATGAGAAATCATTGAAGTTTCATTATTTAAAATTAAATGTTACCAGCAAGGAAGTTTTTCTGGTTGTTCTTCGCATTGATTCCAAACCCAGCCAACTTCAAATTCTCATTTCTGGAGGCAATGATGGAAATTGGATGGCCTGCTGGAATTATGAAAGCATCTCCCGCGGAGAACTGAGCACTGACCTTCTGGTAATGTGTTCCTCTCTCTTCTCTCTCTGTTTCTCTTCTACCTTGGGAACCATGAGTTCGTCCAGAAAGATGAGGGCATGCGATCTCGAAGCTCCCTGTTCCTTCCACAACCACGACCAATCTTGTAGACTTGGTATTATAGTATGGTGCAATCATTGCTCCCTGCAAGGTTTTTCGTATAAATATAAGCATCAGTAATGTTACGAATCTTAATTATGTCTTACTTTTGACTCTTACTGGCTAGTAACAAAAGTCATCAGATCTCATCAATAACATGATTGAAGCATTAGTCAGATACAGTAGCATTCCTTTTATGTTTGTGTAAAATTTTAGAATGAGATTTAACTAACCTGGTTGATGTTCATGAATGCAACTGATAGGTCCAAATCACGCAATTGTTCATAATCTTTAGGAGAAGCCTCAAAGAACTGTCCGAACTCATTCGAGTAGATTGGTTTTTCCTTCAACAGATTGAAAGGACCGCCTGATTTGCCTCTTCGGCTGGAAGGAGAAACATGCTTGCTCAATGCTTTAATTTGCTCTTGAGTAGCTTTGGTTATAACTCCCTGTCTTTGCTGCCCAAAAAGCCAATCCAGCTTTTCTCTGGGAGTCTAATATCATTGCAAGGTGAGACAGTGAGATTAACACGCTTTACAATTAGAATTTCATTTATTCCTTTTACATTTTTAAGTTAGATAATTGTAAGAAACGGAAAACGAGATAGAAATGTTACTTCAAATGCATGATGCTTACATTTAGAGCAGCCTGAAGGATTTCATTGCTGAAGGCTCTGTAAAATGACTCTGGATTCTCACCTCCAGCACCAAAATATGACTGCGCCAGATTATTAAAAATGTAATTTTAGCTAGTGAACTAATTAAAAATTGTTTCTGGCAAATTTGATTTCCTAAATGTATTGGGTGATTACCTCAAATCTGCCAGGAGTATTGATTGGTTGGAAGAGCTTAGCAACACAAAGCTTCCTGTTGTCGTCATGGTTGATCAAATACACAGTTGTTCCTGCATGAATTCTGATTACGTCTCCCTCCTTGAAGTCGAATGACTCTCTCCTATCGTTCTGAACTAAGGTGATAATTCCCTTGCCTGTAATTTGGAGAAAATCAGATTAATCACATCCAAGTAGTATAGTAATGATCGCTGCTTCTTTATTTGTCATAGAATCTTACAATATAAGATGTTTTAATATACTGACTAATGGACTGCTGTTTGGACTACTAGTTGGCAGTTGCTATATTTTTCACGGAAAAGAACTACAAGATTTTCTTTAAAGGACAGCGAAAACAGTTCAGCATTTTACTGATGGACTGCAAAATTTCGAAAAATACTGTTCTGCTACGTCGATGGTTTAATATAAATTATACCCCATTGCAAAACTTTTAAAACAATGTCGTGTATGATGTAATTTATTTTCTACGTATTTTTGTGGGGTAAATTTCATGTCTATACTATACAGTTTATAAAAGTTCAATCTTCATCGCTTGAAATAAAAATATTTACAATTTAGTATCAGAAGTAAAATTAATAGTTATTAAAATTAGGGCACAGCTAATATGTGATGTTGAAACAATAGACTTGTGCTTTGAAAGTTCTTATCAAATGACACAATTTAAACTATGTAAAAATGTTGGATAATTATCCCCCTGTACCAAAATTATAGAAAGGCCATATTGTTAAGTACCATAGCAGAGAGATGTAGTTAAGGTTACTCACCTTGAAGGACAGCAAATACTGATTCAGCATCATAGTGATGGGGAATAATGAAGGTATTTGGATTTGCCTCCAGGATTGCTAGGCGATAATTTTCGATACCACGGAGAAGCTCAGACCTTTTTGAGAACCTCTCTAGAACTCTAAGATGGCCCTCTTGGGTGCTAAATGTCAACTTGAATCTCGATGCCAGAAAGTAATATGGATTGTTCTCTCCCCTCTCCATTATGTTCCCTTGTCTACCATGCTCACGTCCATGTTCACTTTGCTCCTCTTCGCGTTTTCTTTCACATTGTTGAAGGCAGTATTGTTGCCGTTGGCCACGTTCCCTTCGACATGCTTGTCGGCACTGCTGATAACTTTGTTCTACGTGATGGTTTGTAGCTTCAGGACCATCATGATGCTGTTTTCCTTGTTCACGTTGTCGCTCTTCGTACTCTTCTGTACATCCTCTCTGGCACTGTTCTAGCACTTCCTCGCTATGAGGATGGTACCTTCTGCACTGTTCTTGGCATTGCTTGTACTGTTGTCGAGGGTCCTCCACTTGTGGGTTATCTTCTTCTCTCCTTTTGCCACCTTCATGGTGTTTTCGCTCTTCTTGTTCTCTTTGTTGTCGCTCGAACTCCTTTGCACACCGGCTCTGGCATTGTTGTTGGTCCCCAAGACGAGATTTTCTACACTGTTCTTGGCATTGCTCGTACTGTTGTCGAGGGTCCTCCATGCGCGGGTTATCGTCTCCTCCCCCTCTGCTACCTTCTTGCTCTTCTTGTTCTCTCTGTTGTCGCTCAAAGTCCTTTGCACACCGGCTCTGGCATTGTTGTTGGTCCCCGCGACGAGTTCTTCTGCATTGTTCTTGGCACCGCTCGTACTGTTGTCGAGGGTCCTCTACTCGTGGATTATCTTCTCCACTCCCTCTGCCACCTTCATGGCGTTCTCGCTCTTCCTCTTCTCTCTTTTGTCGCTCGAACTCCTTCCTACACTGGATCTGGCATTGTTGGTCCCCACGATGAGATCTTCTGCATTGTTCTTGGCACTGCTTGAATCGACGCTGAGGATCCTCCACTTGTGGGTTATCATCTCCTCTCCTTCTGCCACCTTCCTCTTGTGCTCTCTCTTCTTGCTCTCTTTGTTGTTGCTCGTACTCCTTTTGACATGTTTGCCTGCACTGTTGCTGCTGACTATGTTCTTGCTCTTGACACTGCTTCTGGCATCTCTTCAACTGGCCTTGTGGGTCTTCATGGGGGAGTCCTTCCTCCTTTCTCTCCTTGTATGCTTTCACACATTGTTCTTGACATTCAGCTTGCTTACTATAGGGTTGTAATTGTCTCACACATCGAAGTTGACATCGATGGAGCTCTTTCTGAGGCTCATCGTACTCGTAGCTATTAGACACAGAAGTCAGGGCAAGAGCAAGAGAGAGACTGAACAAAAGAAGCAAACATATGTTAGGTTTAAGAACCATTTTTGCGTTTCAGAAAAGCTCACTGGTTGGTTTTCTCGATGAAGACGAAAGGAAGGTTGGTGTGGTATTTATAGTTGGAGTAGGCTGAACAGAGGTCTGCATGTTGCCTAAAAATGGTTTAACATGCAGGTTGACAAGTGTTCCACATGACAAAACTGAGATATCCATACTAGAGTCCACAAGATGCCGCATCTGAAACGTGTTGATCACATGAGTAGGAATGCACTCAAAAAACTGAGCAACCGAGTCTGGACAAAATACACAGCTGGATGTTGATCTATGCGGAGAATCGATAAGGATGGAAAATCTGATATAGATAATATATGTTCACAAATCTGTAACTGAGTAATAAGTTGTGTTTGATCTCTTAAGTTGGCTGGATTGATGTTTGATAGTCTCTCTCAATCCTTGCTTAGTGTTAACAATCATGGTAACATATTTTGCCAAGGTTAATAAATACATTTTTCTTTTCGAGATTCCTGGCATTAATCTTGTTTATTGTGCGCCGCTCTTTGACCCTGACTAACTATCAGTTGAAGTCCAAGAGGCGCTTCTATCAGAAACAACCACGAACATTAATTGATCAGTTAATCCCGGGTACTACTGCTTAATCCCTGACTTTTGGTGCTTGTTCTCTATCATTTCATCAGGTCATTTGCAGTGCTATAAATAGAAGTTTATGCCAAGTCATTTGAAGGGAATTGTTGTCGGGCACATCAAACAAGGGAGCACGTACCATGCCGGAGTGGATGAGAACAAAGAAACTGGATGATCATACATCCATCCTTGTCTGGTAATGGTACTAATATGGTTGGGGAACTTAAGAGGCATGCTGCGCTTTATGGTAGATGAGACGAGTCAGATATATGTCCAGTTGTGGAGTAAGCTAAAATGGCACGGTTTTTGCTAGACAAGGATGCGGAGGAACGCTGATGGGGTGCTGATTCATGTGGAGCAAATCAGCTTTACACTTGTCCACCTGCATGTCTAAAACTTTAAATGGGGGAGAGAGGAGTCTACCTGATCTTCAAGATCACAATGCGGAAGAGGATAAAAGTTTGTTCGTATGCCAAACTTCAAACCGGGTGTCTGTCGAGTGTCGACTTGGTACGTACTGTTGGTGCGGTCAAATTCGGATTAGTTTGATCAAGTGAAGTACTGGAAATTATACCGAGCGCTTAAGCGAAGTGTTCAATTTTTTTTTCAATGTACATAAAAATTATAAATAATGTACATAATATAAATTTGAAATACGCATGATAATTATGAAAATAATAATTATATAATTTATGTGTATTTTATATTTATATTATGTACATAATTTTTAATTTTTATGTGTATTTAGAAATAAAATGGACACTCTTAGGCGCTCGGTATGTGGTGTACATATATTCACAACCATGTCGAATTTTGCTCCGACCACATTTGTTTTTATGAGTAGTTAAAATAAGTCGGATGGTGCTTTTCGGTAACATTTTCTAAACTAGATTTTACAAGCACCACCTTTTCCAAATCCGAGTTCCAGATCAAGCCCTAGGTTCTCTATGTCAAGTTATGAATGGGCTGCCTTCATAGCTGAGTCTGATAGTTTATATGGGTCATTGGGTTCTTGGAGAAGGAATTCTCTAAGTTTGCCTTCAGGCCTGGAGCCCTCAACACTAGACCTCCATAGTCCAAACATGCATCAGTTACGTGATCGATTCAGGCCCAGTTAAATTTGGGCCAACTGTTCTGCGTTAAGGGTGGTGTTAAATGCCGCCTCTTTATTTTTTACTATCGCCCTTTTTATACCAAAAATACTCTTTATTAGAAAAAAAAAAAAAACACCCATCACGATCACAGAGTCAGAGAGTAATCGTTTCGATTGAATTTGAATCCCAAATTATTAGCCAATTTTCCAAAATCTAATCGTATTAATCTTATCAGATTTAAGGGAACAAAATTATTTCAAACAGCTGAATTAATTTATTTTTTTTTTTTACTTTTCTTGTATCTGAATTGAATCGGATTTTCCTGATAAATCAAATCGAGAACAAAATTGGATGGTACTTAGTACGGGGGTGAATAAAGAAGAAAAATGTGTATTAATTCAAGAAGTGGGAGTCATTGACCGTAGGTTAAGCTCCTCTGAATGGAAAAAAAATGTTTAGGGATGAAGGAAGGCCAATGAGATGTAGCCATTGTGCACTAGAAGCATACACACAGGAAAAATCAGTAACCGATCTGGAAAAGCTATCAAACTATGCTAGCCCCTGCCCACGCAATTAGTACCATTGAATGATCCAATTCTTTCCACACACTGCCACCACTATTACCCATATCTTCCTGGGCCAACCCGATGCTGCAGTTGCAGCGGATGATTGAATGTCCGAAAGATTTAGGTTTTTTTTTTAACGGGGTATTTTTGATATTAAGTAGGCGGTAGTGAGAATTATAAGGGCGGTATTTAGTAACCCAGTTCGTTAATTATCTGACGAAAATTTAATTTTGTGATATCCCAAAAAGAAAATTCTTATTTGGAACGAAGGAATACTACATGGAAGGAATACTAAATAGAATGTACATAAATTATTATCTATATAAGTTAAATCACAGATTGTAAAAATAATATTCGAGGCGTAATTTTTTAAATGTTGCCATTGTAAAGCAAGAAAAGAGTCATTCATATTTAATTTTACCTTTTTTGGTTGAATTCAAATTTTCTTGTCACACCCTGAGATTTTCCCTTTTGTCTTTCTCGAGTTGTTAATAAGCAAAATTGACAATTATATAAATCAAGAAATTTTTTTTCCTCCTTTAAAATGTAGGCATAAATATCAGCAATTTAAAATCATCTCTCTAAAGTCCCATAGAGTACCTCATTAAATAATTTTACAATTTAGACAAGTCAATAAATGGGAAGTGAGTCAGAGCATCTACCTAATCAGTGATCTCTAACTCGTATAATATACTAAATTTTAATAACAAATTCGAATCATAATACTAATCAAGAGAGTAACTTTTCTACGTATAAGGCTTGTCAATAGTCCTTCGACTCCACCATCCGAACTAACTTCTCACGCTTCAAGCCAAGACCTGAAAGAAGGAAGGATGAGTAAAAGTTGTCCAGTAAGGGACTCTTTAACATCACGAGCGGTGATAATCAAACGCAATATTTGGTATGCACAACTCCAAATATCAATGAGACTCTCTAACATCACGAGCGGTGATAATCAAACGCAATATTTGGTAAGCACAACTCCAAATATCAATGAGACTCTATTGAGAATCAATTTCGATAATCAATAACAATAAGGCCAATTGTCGGGATGCCATATAACAATTTTGATCAGGCCAACTTGCCACAATAACAGTACGTCAACTGCAACACATGCAGTCAACAGACTCAAGATCAAATGTCACCGCGAATGACACATAACCAAGAGCCCCAATAACAGTACAATAATCGGTGTTGGGTTCCTCTCTTTTACGAGAAATTCAATAACGATTTCATTGCATATGGTCAATAGGATGTCAATATTCTAATACGATCGATACAAAATGAAAGGGAATAAACAAGCACATCACTCTATGACAAGTACATTCACCCATGAAAAAGACAACTAGAACGGATATAATCACTCAGAAACAAGATAATTAGAACAAGCAACACGATATACCAAACCACAATCTCTTATGCCAATAAAGTGCATAATAGTTTCAATCAATCAATGTGTTATTGAAAACAATTCAATAACTCCCTTAATAACGTAAAGAGTATTGAAAACTCACTTGATCGATATTGAAATAAGAATCTAAACTTAACAAGTGTCAAATGACACAAGTCAAGCAACCAAAGCAATTAGGAACAAGCGGTATTAACGAAAGAAGCTGAAACAAGATCCCTTACCTCAAATGCTTATATCCATTCTATATCCTTAGATTCCAACCTCAATGATCAATTATAAAAGCTCATATGGCCACCAAGGAATATCATCAAAGTATAATCAATAATTAAGAGAGTCAAGAGTCAATACACTACACAATAAGTAACAATAACTCCCTATTTACATTCACATAAGCACAATAGTAACAAAGCATAAAATTTGAGAATATTATATGGAGAACTAGATTATGAAATTATTTTTGTTCAAAATCTCATAAAAATAACCAATTTAGACTAAGTAATTATCTGATTTGGAGTTCGAATGAATTAACAATGAAATGTATATGTTTGCTCGATTTTAAAGCATCCCTACAGCTTACTATCCAAAGAATGTCAATTCTAAGAACAACCTAAAAAGATTGTGGGCCTATTTTATTTAAAAATATCTCAAAAAGTTAATAGACCCAAGAATTGTTCTGTTTCGAGTTCGAACGAATTAATTATGAAACATTCAAGTTAAGTAGACTTTTAGTTCTTCAGTACCGTTTACTGCTCAAAAATAGAATTCCTGAAAATCATAAACATAAAATCTGCAACTGAAAAATACTATAATATAATGGCTCCGAAAAATTAATCGAAATAGACTCAAGAATCAATCGATTCTGAGTTAAAATAAATGACTTATTAACTATCAAAATTTAAGACTTAAAAATCATTTTCTGACATGACAGTCATGGTTGGACCATAAATTCTCACTTCACAAAAATGATTAAATTTTGAATTTATAACTCAAAGAAAGGTATCTGAGTTAAATTTTTATGGACATATCACAATTCAAAATTAATCAGTAAGTATTGAAGCATTTATAACTGTTTTATCAAGACTGATTCAGAATTGACATCATTGTGCAATTATATTCACCAAATAGTTCATTAAACTTCAAATATTTTAAATCTTACATATATTCAAACTAGACATTTTGAAGTTACCATTCAAACTAAAAATACTTCATCTAGACTATAAATCATCATTATATGTGCATCGAAAGACATAATAGGTGTCTAGAATTCTGCAGCAATATACCTACAGCAACTTGCTCTCAAAAATTATTTGGGGTTCTTTCTCTATTCACAATCGAATGAAATTTAACAGACTTGTGAGCAACCCATCAAACTAAAACATAACAAAAATTCATAATTTTTCAGAGAACGAGTATTGAGCAACAATTTTCGAACATAAAGTAAAATCTAGAACTTCAATTCATCCCATTTTAAGGGTTTTGTATCAAAATCCTAATTTCTTTTTCAAAAATGATTTTCTTCAATTTATGTACATAAACACATATACCATCACCATGGTTGAATCAATTAGTTTTCAAAAATGATTTTCTTCAATTTATGTACATAAACACATCCTAATTTCTGATTCCTTCTTCTCCTCTACTTTCTTTTTCTTCTCTCTCTCTCTCTCTCTCTCTCTCTCTCTCTCTCTCTCTCTCTCTCTCTCTCTCTCTCTCTCTCTCTCTCTAAAAGTTGGATAACGAGGAAGGAATTGTAGTAGAGCTCAAAAGCTCTTATTGATAAAAGGGGTGAAATAAGATACGTAAATTGCCTATTTTTCGGATATTAATTTAATGTCAAATTTGGTCTATCAAAAGTCTAATTTCTTTTTGTTAAAAATTAATTATGCCCAAATAATAATTAAAAGAATAGAATAATTATTTTAACATCTAATCAATATTTCATCCCAAATACGATCATTTAATAATAAAATATAATTCAAAATCAAAAGTTTACTATAATCAACATCGTCTCACAAATTTAATTATTTATTTAATTAATCCTGTCAAACTCAAATAGTAAAAATTTATTAAAAAATTGAGCTAATAAAATTATTCCTCACATTATCAGACTAAATAATAAGTTCAAATAACTAATATAATTCAATTAATTTATTTCTAATTAAATTAATAAGGTAGGATATTACATTTTTGTCCTAAATAATTTTCATATTTTGTGAAACGACTTTTAAAACTGACACAAAAAATATAATAAAAAGTTACAATATAATATTAAAACATTAAAACTCCATTCCAGACAAGATTTGAACTTTTTAAAACCCTTTATACCGTGAGAACGGTTACACGATCAAATGATAATAATATACGATCCAATGGTAATATTTTGCGATCAAATGATAGGGTTGTTGTTTTCATTATTATAAAATTTTAAATCTACCATTGTGTCATAAAATTTATAAAATTGAATAATATTAAATAAGTGGTTTTGTGAAAATCGTGTATTTTCAAAAATTGAGGGTTATTTTACGGTACGTAAATTTTTATCATTTAACCGTAAATTTTTACAATTTAGTCGTAGGCGTTCGTATGTACGGATAAACGACGCTTTTGCACCGTTGTTGTTTGTTATTAGAGTCGTAGTAACTAACAAAGTGCTAGCCAGCGGGTAGGGAGAGTAGAATAAAAAGAAGGGTTAAAGGGAGGGAACCCCCTGTGATTTTCGTGTTTTAGGGATGAGCCCCATATGGTTTTTTTCGTTGTGCTTTACCTCCCTAACTCTAATTGTATTAGTTTCCATCCATTTTTTTTAAAGAAGGACAGTGAATTGGCCAAAATACCCTCCCCTCCCCTCACCCCCATCAAAAGAGCAGTAAAACAATATGATTATAAATAAATAAAGATTTAAAATATTACAAAAATATTTTCAAGTGTTATCAAAAATAAAATATAAAAACTAATTGAAAATAAGAATAAGTAAAAAAAAACTAACTACTCAAAAACTTTAAAAAAAAACTTTCTAATTTATAAAACTTTTTTAAAATTAGTCAAATGACTTCGTAATTTATAAAAGTCCCCAAAACAAACTTTCTAATTAGTCAAAAAATTTCCTAATTTATAAATTTAGTAGATTCCTAAAAAATTAGTCAAATCTAATTTATAACACTTTCTATTTAAAATCTTCCTAATTAGTCAAAAAAATTCCTTATTTATAAATCAGTCAAAACATTTCATTAAAAAACCCAAAAACAAATCTCAACTCCTCCCCTAATTTAGGGCAAAAAAATCGAACACCACCCCTTCCATTTTCGGCGACTTTGCCGGTGATCTCCATTGTTCTATCTCCCTCACTCGTAATCTCGTTCATTAGATTTGTCCGGCCTCTTCTACCCCTTCAACCTTCATCTAACCTACCATCCTTTCTTGCTGCCTCAGCCACCCATCGACGATGCACGACGACCACTCTCTTCCCTCCTCATATGATATCCTTCTCCGTTCCAAACTCTTCATCAATCTCCGCCGATGTCGCCGGCCCTTTCTCTTTTTGTCGCCGCCTCCTAGAGCGATGCCAGATCTGACCATCTTCTCCAACAATCTCCCTCTAATGGCGACCTCCATTTAGTAATCTCCCACCAGAAATCGAAATAAGAAATCGAAGAGATGGGCAAAGTGGAAGTAGGTGAAGAGATGAGGGAATTAGAGATGAAGAAATGCCACGTAGAGTTTTGGTGCCCTGACGCACCAACACCTCCGCCTCTCCCGGGGACTCGGCATGCCAATCGCCGCCAAATGAGACCTCTTCATCGGTAAGTCCGACCATGTCTCCTTGCAGTGGGTTTGACAGTTGAATATGTCAATTAGCAAGAAAATCAAGTCCCCTGATTTTGATTTATCCAAGTTCACCGATTGGCACTGGGTTTATCGCTAGGCAGTTTGCCATCTGATTCAGGGTTTAATAGCTCGCAGTAGTATTTACGGGTTTATTTTCAGTGAAGGAGATTTATATTAGTTGGGTGTTGTTCCATGTGGAAGTGTGTTGTGATGGTTGAGTACGGAGATGGGTAGGGGGGGGGGGAAGACACGATGAAATTGTTCCTTCTTATTTGATGGTCACCAAAATCTGCAGCTTTCCCGGTATTAATCGGCCATGGCGTTTGCTAGAAGAGAAAGAACGAGAGAATAAAGGGCAAACAATTACAGGTAAATGATGATTTAAGAAGGGGGCAAAAATATTTTTAAATTTTGAAAAGGGTATTAGTGTCTTATCAGTTGCTTTTATTTTTCGACCACATATTTTCCTTTCAATTTGGTCATTATCAGTGGATGGAAATTAACGGGATGATTGCCGGGGGGGGGGGGTGAAGCCTTAAGAAAAGAAACATATGGGGCTCATCCCTCAAACCCGAAAATCACATGGGGTTCTCCCCCGTTAACCCTAAAAAGAATTCGAATTTTATGTTTCATTTGATATCTCATATATTTTGTTTCAAATTCGTAAAAATCGACATACATATATTAAAATTTTAAAAATCATTATTTAAAAAGTTTAAATAATTTTTTTTTAAAAAACATAAACAGAAAAAAATCCGAACTCCAATAAAACAGGGATTGAATCCCGCCCTCAACTAACAAACTGGGACCCACAAAGTTACAGAATCAAACCGTTAGGAGAATCTTTTTTTGCTTAAACTCCCCCAATCCAATTCAAAAAACCCTCCTAATCTTCCGAAAAACACTCTCCAAAACCCCGTTTCCCATCTGGACTGCGTTTTCTTTCTCTTTCTTTCACCAATTCGTATACGGAGCACCTATACGCTCCTAGCAAGGAGCGCCTATTCATTTTATCACGTTGTTTGTTCATTTTTTAAAATTAAATGTTCATTTTTATTGTTGTTACTGAAAATCAACAATAATAATAAGAATATTAAAATGAACATTTAGTTAAAAAAAAATGCACAAACAACATAATAAAATGAATAAGAGCACCTAGGCGCTCCATATAATTTCTATTCTTTCGCCCATAAAAATTCCCCAACCCCTAATTCCTCCTCCTTATTAATTCCTTCCTTTCAATCAACATACATAACCTTAATTAAAACCCTAATCACTTCCCTAATTACCCTCCGAAAATGTCGTCGAAGAGGAACTGGCTGTCTCGATCGTCGAGCCGGGGAGAGGTGGCGACAATGATGTCACCGATCGATGCCTGGAAACAGAAGCGGCCGGCCACTAATTCCAGGATTAATGCTACTCATGAGCCTGTTAATGTACTTCACCAGAAGTCCGGCCAGCAGCCGACGATGATCAATAAATGGAATTACTCGGCGGCCGCCACCGCGGCGATGGTTCATGAGCCGGATCAGAAGCATGGAAAGAGTACTAGTATATGGACATTAATGGATAACGAGGAGGAAGATAGAAAGGATCATCGTCAAGTTGACGTGGTCGATGAGAGCTTTGGGGCTTTTTATCAGGCTTGCGCCTTGTGCAAGAAAAAACTCCCTCTAACCGTAAATTTTTTTATGTATGGGTAAGTCAAGTCTCCCTTCTCTTCATTACAATTACTCTCCCCAAATTTGTGTCTCTTTTTTTTTTTTGTCAATTAATTTCAACTTTGACCAATTATTTGACATATATTTATTTGGTATTAGATTCTCAACCTTCAATCATGAAAAACATTGTTAAATAATAAACAATCAAATTTGAGCCTGAATGATTACTTGAATCACCATGCTGTGTATCCTTGTTTATGCAGCTATTCGTTCTTAGATGTCACATTGACTTCCACACACTTGGCCCAGCTATAAAATCAAGTTTTTGGTTGGGAAATACAGTACTTATGAAGATAACTGACTCGCCTTAAATATCATCTAGTTTGTTTTTTCTTCATCAATTTTTATTTTCAGGGTCTATAGCTCAATGAACGCACACTAAGTTAACTGCATTCCATCTCATCCTGTTTTAGTTCAATAATTGTTGGCTAGAAAGGATGGGAAACATTTTATAGAGGCACCATTGTTGTCTGTTTTCAATGAAACTTGATACAGTTGTGAGATTTAATGAAAGTTTACATCTTTTCATTGAATTAATTATAACTGGATGCTAGCTTCCATTTTCCTGGCAAAAGTGCTTGGAAAAGACAATGAGCGATGCATCTGTAGGCTGCTGACTGACCTGGTCGCGGCTATCTGGGCCTCCTTGACCTTTGATTGGATTTTGGGCCATTGGGTCTGGAGTAAAGTTTGTGTTTATATCTAATTTTTCTTTTTCTTCAATTGATTCAGTTTTCCCCCTTTTTGTTGTTGTTGTTGTCTCAAGTATGGTGGTTTTGTTTTTGTGTCTGTCGTATGGTGAAATCTGTAAATGTCTTGGTTGTGTCTGTAATTGTGGATTTCTTATCTACTAGTGATTTTTTTGAGTCATATCTATACATTGTTCTTTATCTATCCACAAAGAAAAATTTAGAACATATACAAGGTTGGAGCTACTGGCAGGATTCATTTCAAAAGATGGTTTAGCCAATCTGACCAAAGTGGCATTTGTTGTGTTTTCTTAGATTAGAGCATGGATGGATTATGACTTTATTCTATGGGCTACTTGAGATCTAGATTCTAATATGTCTTAATTATTAATTATTAATTGTTAGCTTTTAGATGGCTATGGAAGTCTTCAAAGCTTTTGCTTAAATTTGAAATAGATTCTATCAGTTTTCAATGAGATTGATATGCCATGTTTAAATGTGGTAATTTTTTGTCGTGAGTTGGTTACTTCATTTTTCAAATTGGCAATCTCTTCTGCAAAAATCTCAAACATTTGAGGAGTAACTCAAAATAGCAGATAAACTTGAAATATACTAGTAGTTGATAGATGGATGTGTTTCTCTGTCATTCTAGCCTGATTGTTGTACCACATTGGAATCTATTTATGGAAATTGACGAGGATGGTGAGAGATATTCGGTATTCCTAGCAGATTTTCGGGTTACCATATATCATTCCAAAGCTACGGAAAATTCGCTATACCCTGTAGGGTGTGGTGTAGTACGTATTAAACAATAACGGGTTATTCTTGGCTTATGCGACTGCGAATTTATTTGTTCTTTTTCTTAAAATAATTTTGGAGTTCAATGAAACAACTCGTGCGGAACTTGCTAATAAGTTGAAAACATGCAGCTACCTTCAAGCATTTTGCTCCATTGAATGTCGTGATGCAAAGATTGCTGTGGATAGTAGATTCAAAACACCTTCTCCTCAGCGGTCAACAGCGTCCACTTCAAGTAAGCCAGGCAACAGTTCAGCATCAAGAGCAGCTGCCAATGGATACGGATCTAAAGGCAAAAGGACTGAATCAGCTAGGTTCAAATAGTTGTAGCCAGCTGACGGTTCATAAGCTAACTACAGAGGTGCATATAGCTGTAAGGTTTTTGGCAATCAGCTTTGCACTTTTGTACATAGAGGAAAGAGCTAACCAGTCATCCCTCTTGACTTGTACTGTTTTCCCTGTGTTTTTTTCAGGGAATTAGATGTTATTGTGTGGTTAGCTTAGTTTTGCACTTAGTTTTTTTTTTTTCATGGGTAGTTATCTTACCTGAGAGGGATAAGATTTAACTCTGTTCATGAATGCTTTTTGAGACTGTGATGAAATAAATTTCTCTTGGTTTTCTTTAATTAATATTCCTGCAGTGAAGTTTTAGTAATTCTTAACACACCACTGGGACGCTGGTATCCCCGTAATATACTGCAATTTCCTGGGTAGTTTACGAGGTTGTGTAGTATGTATTCGACAGCATCTGTTGATTTTCTTGATTAGAACAATTATCGGACACAGAATGTTTCTTAATAGAAAAACAATATGAAGTGAATCTACACACTTCGAAATTTAGAAACTTCCACTTTCTTTTCACTCTGTGGGTGCAGTAAATTGCACTCCATATATTTATATCGAATATTTTACAGATTACTGGGACGCATTATAAATATGTTAGCATCATCGGCATCATAATCATCATTTTAAGCCTGTACATTCCAACATCTCAAAGGTTGTCAGTTGTTCTTCTGTCATTCCACTATGAGGAGAAGTTTAAAGAACTCAAATTGGTACATTATGTAGCTTCCCAGAGCATGTTAAACCCTCGACATGATTAAATTATACAAACTGATTGCACTTCAGTCATTCTTCAAGGAAACATGCAATGGTTGCAGAAAACCCAGAGGAATTGATTCAGAGAGAGAAATTTGAAAAATTATAGACATATTGCACTTTGTTTTATGCCTCGCAGGACGAGTGCATTTTCTTATCCTTCTGGTTTCCTAAAATGTGTCGACGCGTGTGCACTTTGTAGAATCAATTTCACTTCTGTTGCAAGTCTTCTCTGTTTTTCTATTGCCAGGGGAGAGATTACCTCCATTAAAGAAAGATAACATGGCAAACTTTCTAGTTTAAGAATGGTGCTTTTCAGGGGCGCATTCAAGTTGACTTGTACCATTGAGATTAAAACTTGTACCTCAATTATATGTGGATTAACTTGTCACACAGTTGATATATAATATCAGGAGTTAAATGGAAGGTTTTACTACTGTTGGAAAGAATGTTTTTGGTGACAAAGACAGTGCTGTGCCTGTGCCTGTGCCTGTTCATGTTCATGTTTTGGTCCCAACAGCAGAGAGCAATATTGACTTACAAATGGCCACCAACTTTGGCAGTGTCTCAGTTAAATAAAGCAGGGGTACGATAATTAGAGGCTCTTGCAAAATTTACCAAAAATCTCTATTCTTGTTTTGGTGTAAATAACAAAGTTGAAATAGACATCTCTTTATAAAGAAAAAGAGTCACTCTCTGAATCATGACTTCTTCCCCATAGACCTCTGCAAAATCTGAAATTTTTTTGTCTTGTAACTTTTAGATTATTGCAATTGCCCACCTCATAGAGCAAAAAAAAAAAAAAAAAAAAAAAAAGGACAACAACAGCAGATGACATGAGAGGTGGTCAAGAAACTAAACTTTTCAGTAATATCATCAGCTTAGAACTTGATCACATTGATCATGTGAAGCTGGAGACGCCAATTACTTCAGTTGTCACTTGGAAGCTTTGTTAATTGTATCGAGTCTGGCAACAACTTACTTGAGACAGCATCAATTCTCTCTCTCTCTCTCTCTCTCTCTCTCTCTCTCTCTCTCTCTCTCTCTCTCTCTCTCTCTCTCACACACAC
>JAOWAN010000054.1:10026524-10037230 GCA_028566635.1 Lobelia cardinalis | reverse complement strand
TCTCTCTCTCTCTCTCTCTCTCTCTCTCTCTCTCTCTCTCTCTCTCTCACACACACACACACACACACGGACAGCTACACAAGGAGTTTCTATGTTACATGAATAAACAACTTAAACCTTGGGTCAAGATAACAATTATGTTCACCAACTTTCAGAATTTGGGAAGTGTGATCTTTTAAGTGACAAGACTCAATTTTATAGTCATAATCTCAGAGAATGTCCTTCTGCAAACTGTAATTACTTGTAAATTACCACAATATTTTATGTAATGCATTAAGATTTAGAGTACCAATAGTACTTCCAATTGGAATAAGAAAAAGGACAGAGCACAAATGATTACCACTCTTCACTCTTGTCTTTAGCATCTACCATTCTTTCATCTGTGGCCCTTAGGCATGCACATTGTGGTAATATAATAGTATAATACTAGCCAAAACCAGAAAAAGACAAATGAGAATTCTCTCCATGAGAAAGAAAGTCCTTGAGGGCTTCCCCATCCCCATCCCCACCCTGTGAACTCTTCTCACTTTAGCAATTTATATCTTCATTTTCACAGTAAAAGAAAAGCAGACAGTGGGGAAGTGAGGCAATCAAGAAACCAACCTTTTCAGTTAAAATCATAAGAGCTGCAAAACAGAAATCAATTAATATATACCTTCTTCTATCACTTTAGCAATGAGTATACATAATAAGATCTTTTCTCTCTCCCTCTCACACACATTGAAACCGAAAAGGCAATGCCCAAAAACAAAATGATTATTCTGACTATCATCCTTCATTCTTCCTTCAGTCAGTAATTTTGTACTCCTAACTAAAAAAAGAATCTTGAATAAAATAATCCTCAGTGTCCCACTTGGCAATCTTCAATTGGTTGAGTTCATTGTTCTGTAAAAACAGATTACTCTATTAGCAAATAGCAAAGCATGATAAGATGTAAAATTGTTTAAAGAGACTTTTAGTGATTGCTCGTTAGTATCAGAAATATGTACCTCATTGTGCAGGATTGCTAACGCTTGAACTGAACAATGAGATGCCAAAACTGGGAGCTTCTAAGTCCAGTCCGTTTGTAACACTCAAAACTTATGTTGTCTAAATAAATGAGCAAATCAGCTGCACCAATTTCGTCTTTGTCAAAGTTAGTTTAGCAGCCACTTCAATTACAAGTATCTACACCTGATAGATGAACACAAAGAAGGATGCACTAGATTAGATAGGGAAAGAGCCCCACAATCAAAACCATGGAAAGAAGAAACAATCCACACTTTACCTTTCTCGGTTAGTGGGTACTGGAGTGTCCCTATCACCCTTCACTAATGGGCACTTCCCGCTTGCAACTATACCCCAAAAAAATATATATATGAACCAAGGATTCCATCATAAGGACTATACAAGTAAAACATAATGTAAAATGTTCAACAATTCTAGACAGTGCTATCCATTTAGATCATGCAGAAAGAATTAGTGCCCCATGTCGAGTACACAGCACCCTTTAGCTTTACTAGTCAATGTTAGAATGTGTGTATGTTGTGTGTGTGTGTGTGTGAGAGAGAGAGAGAGAGAGAGCTTACAGATTCCTGTTCTTGACCACGTCCACCGTCAGTCAGAAAAAGCACAGCTCCGTGTAGCCATGTGAGTAAGGCAACAGCTCCTCGACCTCAATCCTAGAGCTAGAATAACTCACACTTCTTCTAAATCGACTATGGACGGACTCAACCTCAGCCCAGAATACACTGTAAACTGGTCTATGATCAGAGAACCTGGACTCACCACGGACATATGACAACTGATGAAGGCCTCCCCCAAACCACAAAATTCTGTCACACCTACAGGTGTAAGAATTTAGCAACTTCAATTAAAGCAAGGAAAACAAAACACAAGCACATATGGATAATCCCTCAAGCTTATAAATTAAAAAAACATTCTTACCAAGCAGGTGTTCTTCGTTTCTCTTTTGGGTGCATAACATCGCCAGTGTATCGGTCTGAATTAGTCAGATACTTGTATGTTGGTGGAAAATATATCTTTCCTTCGTTCCATCCTTCAAACACGCGGCCCCTTCTCTGCTCAATTCGCAGCTGCAGAAAGAAACTTTGATGGTTCAATGCAATGTATCTAGCAAGAAAATGAAAGAAGAAAACAACAGATTGCAGCAAAAGAGATCTAACTACAGATCATTGCCAAAGATATATGTCATGCCTGGTCTTTCTCCAATAGTGCTCTCCAATTTTGCATCTCAACCAATGCTTTAGCAGACCGGTAAGAGAGGGCAATTCTGTAATTCAGATCTCCGAGCCAGATTACTCTACTGGAAAAATACAGAAACAATCAGAATGTTGGGTTAGAATAATCAGCAACATATTAAGTTCCTCCAAATGATAGCCATGACGAGTGATGACAAGGGTCTTACTCATGTTCTAGGATAGTTTCTGGGGACTTGTCATCACCCATGCCGTTAACTCGTGGAAACCTCGTCTTTTTCAGGATCTCCATGACATCAGAATTCCTTCTTAGCTCGTCACCCTCCTTCTGTCCTGAAGTCAAGTGAGTGCATACGAAGCAAAAGCTTGTTTGGTGCAACAACATACTCACTGATATTGATCCCTGGGAAATCAGAAACATATTGTTTAATTTCCTAACGCGTAATCAACAGGGAAAAAAATCACCATTTTTTGCTATAAACCGTACCTTATTGCCAAGGTAACCCATCAATCCTCTGCCAACACAAGATACTTTCATGTTTCGAACATGTTCCCTCAAATCACTCCTCACCCATACCGTGAGAAAAACACCAACCATCTGTTTACTTGCAACCAAACAGTATCTTGAATGCCCTGGCATTCTATTTCCATCCTCCATAGACGTAGGTCCCCAGCAGGACATTGGCGACTGCAAAACAGTGCTAGGTGAATCCCCCGGCCACGGCCCATAATCATCATCTGATGAGCCCCATCGCGAGTAGTCACTAGGCCTCTGACCCCAAGAGTAGTCGCTTGGCCTGTGACCTGAAGAGTAATCACTTGGTCTGTAACCTGATGAATAGTCACTTGGCCTGTAACCTGAAGAATAGTCACTTGGCCTGTAACCTGTTGAATAGTCACTCGGCCTGTAACCTGTTGAATAGTCACTTGGCCTGTGGCTGGCGCAATAATCACTTGGTCTATGACCAGATGAATAATCACTCGGTCTGTGACTCGACGAATAATCACTTGGTCTATGACCAAAGATTGCTCGGTCACAAACACTATATCTCCGGTCAAGGCGGGGTTGAGGCATAGATGAGTCATTATCTGTTCTCCAGGTGCGAGGGGCCTGAAATGAACGGCGAGGGAGAAAGGAAGATTTCTGCCTTGTTGATCCCTCAAAGTCAGCATCATATTCAGCAATCGGGTCAGGAATAGGAGAAGGTGTGTAGCACCCACTTCCTCCACTAATACCCGGACGATTATTTAGTGTTCTACGTATCAGAGAGAGCCACTTTTTTGCAGGCCCATTGTCTTCAGCACCCAGAATATTAGCAGCATTCAGAGGAACTATTTCTTGGAATCTGAATGAGTGATATACAAAATAACTTTTGTGTAAGCTATGAAGTAAAACAGGTTTCGAAGAATTAGAGGGTTGAAAGTGAAAACAGATCATACCCAAGCACATAAATATCAGCTGGAGGCGCAGCATGCAACCAATCATCAAGATTCATATTACTGGATGGGGATTTTCCGCCTACATTCCATGTAGCTGCAAAAACGCTGTTCCAAATTGACATATAAAAGTTAAATTTATAAACAGTCAAACACAAAGAGCCATATGCATCAAAGAAAGAATATACATGAATTTGACAAAACCTGTAGTTCTGCACATTTATAATTTGAGGGTGATCAAGATCAACTCTCCCTCGCCGGAAACGCTCTGTATTCTTGCTAGATTTCTCTGTTCATCCAAGTTAAATTAAAGATTAGAAAACAAATCAATCGCATCAAAGGAAAAAGAAATTCAAATTCCATATTCATGACAAAGCATGTCAAATTTGGTGGCTCACTCCATCAAAAGTGGTGGTGTACCTGTTTTGCTTTTCTTGATTGTGGATGGCTCTCTCTCAGAGAAGCTAGTCCTCCATTTGACATCACCACCTGAAAAGTAGAAAAACAGATTCGATTCACTAAGCACAAAATTACTACAAAAAACTGAAATAGTAGAAATTTTCAGGGGATAATATTAGCTATCAAGATTCCTAATAAATGACTGTAAATTCAAAAAGCCACGGATAACTACTTCCGAAGTCGAGGATACGAATGGCAATTGGTCAAATCCAAGAAAATCATATGAAAGAAATGGAACTACTTCACATAATTAATTAAAAAAGAAATTATTTTTAAGGTTGAACACATCTAATTGAGGAAGAATATTCATTCAACAGATCCTAATATAATTGTTTGGCATAATAGAAAATATCTTGAAGAGCAACTACCTGATGCGGAAAAATAAAATAATCCCATTCAATTTTTCCTCTTAGGCGGCCAAAAGAAGGGTGACCCATACGATGCTTAATAGAAACAACCAAATTAACAGAATTAAGCTACCATTCGAGCTCAAATAGCTAGATGAAACAATAGAAATCACACTGACACACACGCACAATTGAGAAATAGATTACCCACCGCCAGAAACGACAACTTCATCAGCCTGATATTCCTCATTTTTGCTCTTGATATTGAACCATTTCCTGACCAGTGACTTTGACCAAGAGAGCTAACACATAAACAGAACATAAAATAAATCAATGAATAAGAAACAAGCATCATACTTTGCACAACTAGTTCCACCACCCACAATTCAATTGATCAACTCAATTCCCAGAAAATGGGAAACACAAACCTTGCTTTTCTTGGAATTTTCATCTCTCATTGTTCCTCCTACCACTTCATGCAGTGCCTCCTTCAATTTTAACCTTCTCTCCCCGTTTCCCTTGTGGGTTTTACTTTGAATTCCCACTCGAAACAAACCCACCTCCGGAATTTCCTCAATTTACCATAAAAACTCGGTCTTTTTTCAACGCCACGAAAAATGGGTTTCTGTAGTTGTTTGTTTTAACCCAAGACAATGCTATTGCTGTTCTTTTTCTTTTCTACTACTCTATTGGGTCGGTACGTTACAGTGTGTGTGTGTGTGTATAGATGTACAAAAGGGAAATGAATTAGAAGAAGAATGACCCAAACCCCCAGAAAAAATTAGAAGCAGGAGAGAGAGAGGGAGACAAACACTTCAATGCGTGGAAGTGAGATTATTCTACAAGGGCTTAAGAAGAAGAACAAAACAATGCAGCAAGGCAACCATATTTCTAGAGAGAGAAAAAGTCCGGAGAGAGAGAGGCCTCGTTCCTAGTAACAGGAAAGTATCAGCGAATTTGAATGGAATAAAGTGTGCATTAGTACTTACTTATTACTACTCCCTTTCTCTCTCACACACAAACTTTTTATTTTATTTTTCCTTTTCTGTTTAAAAAAAAAAACTCAAACCCCAATGCCGGCCCAATGTGATGCTGGGCAAATGGGAGGATGTCGTTTGGTTCATTCTAAAAGCTAAAACGACTTGGTCAGCTGCCCGAAGGTCAGGGGTAGGACTTGGGAGATCTATTTGGTCTTCCAAAACCAAACAAAAGCATCATAAAGCAGTTAAAGAAGGGGAGGGAGCAAAGAAAAGATAAAGGAGAATGTGTGTTGTTGTAGAAGTGCAGTAATAGTCCTGTCCCTACTACTACCATCTCCTCTTTCTTTTTTTTCTTTTTTCCCTTTTCCTTTTCTTGGGTCGTGCTGTGTGATACCTAAGCTATTCTCTGGTTACATGGTGCAAAACTAATTTTTTTTAAAAAAAAGAGAAAAAATAAATAATATATTAATTTAATTTAATAATTAAAATTTTTACAAAACTTAAATGCCAGATCATTAATACATTTTATATTATAGACATTTAGAAGATTTGTAAATAAAAATGAATTGTTGTCTTTTTTATGCTTTTTGAGTAGTATAATACTACTATGTTTGGATTTCTTGGGCTCCCAGAGACGGTGAAAATGTATTTTGAAATGAGTTCAAGAATCCTATTAGTGAGAAAATGTTTTTTGACGCATAAATTATTGTGGCTTAACTAAATATCAATATACTTAGATTCCGATCAGAAAATCAATATCTAATATTACGTGATGATATGATATGAAATATTAAGTGGAAAAGTAATAGAGAAAAATAGAGAAAAAATAATAAAACTATTGATATGATATGATACTATCGTATCAATATATCAATACATATCAAATTCGTGATCCGAACGTTACTGATTAAGGCATATAGGTGGGGAATGTTGTTTAACAATAATTTGAGGCCAAATATAGGCGGGCCTGTCTTTGGAAGTAAGGGCACTTGCCCCAACTTAGACTAGCTACTGTTTGTACTTCCCCTTTTTTTATGCTTTAATTCTTGGAAGTTATCAACTTTGTAGGAATTTGTGACTATGGTTTTTCTTTAATAATAAGTTAGGAGCCTTCTCCATTAGGAAATTTGTAGGTGGTTTTAGCACTAGCTAGCGGATCGGAAGGGTTTCTTTTTTTGGTCTTTCAGACATATATTCTAGCATGGTGTGCCTGCGCCGGCGCGCACTTGTGCGCCGTTTGGTTCATGTTAAAAGTAGAGCCGTCCGTCCCCCCGATTATTCGCTAATTTGAACGAAGAAAATGACCTTAATTTTTAAACTTATGCAACTATTGGTAAGTTGACTGGTCTTATTAACGATCATTGTAGCATGAGAGAGAGAGAGAAAGAGAGAATTATATACATGATTATTGGGCCTAAGCATGCAATTGATTATAAAAAAGGTTGTATAAATGTTAGGGACTAATTAGTATAATAAACAAAGCTGACGGCGGAGGTGGGTTGTTTTTAGGCCCCATGAACTCATGCAAACACAAATGGAGATCATAACAGAACTTGATAAAACCCGCCCTCCGGCCCCTTTAATCAAGTATATATAGCCATCCACTACTACTAACAAGTCATTTTGGGGACCCAAATCTAATGATCATTTAGGATTTGATGCATCATACTATATATATGCAGTTGTTGTATACAATTGTTGTCACAATTCTTTTGGTGGGTGTCTTTGGTTGTCAAAAATTTATGACTCAAACTGTCCCATGAGGTGAGGCCGGGCCATGGCATGGTGCCTAGCCATTCACCTTTCTTTATCGGAGTAAGACCCCTCTTCTCATATGACCCTCTACTATTCAGCGCTGCAATTAATTACTTCTCCCCAAGATCCATTTTTTTCTGTGACAAAAACATTTAGAGCTCTTTGAGCTATACTACTGATAGTGGCACCTTCATAATTCATGCATGCCTTCTTGGACCACTGCAATTGCATCTCATGGTGTGTATATATGGACTCTCCAGTACTTATTTAAAGCTCTGATAGTGATCGCATATATATACGACATTTTTATCTCTCAGCTAGCATATTCTATCTATCTCCGGAATTTGAACCTTAAGAAAGAAATTACTACAGTTTGATTTTCATGATCAAACATACTCAAGTTGAAACATTAATTTGATGTCAGAAGAAAACGAGATGCAAGATTAGCGTACCTCTCTCTCTCTCTCTCTCTCTCTCTCTCTCTCTCTCTCTCTCTCTCTCTCTATATATATATATATATATATAAACAAAAAAAAAACACAAAAAATTTAAAAATATATTAATATATATTGACCGATAGATCTGTGAAAATTAACGCCCGAGATTAAATTGGGTAAAAATATGTTATTCAAAAATGCGGTGGCATTTTTGTAATATTTGGTTCGAAAAACTGGCATTTTCGTCAATTTGCGATAAAAAATTTGATGGATTAGTAAAAATTTTGATGAATCAGTAAAAAATTTGATAAATCAGTATTAAATTTTGATATGAATCAGTGTTAAAATTGATGGATCAATAATAAATTTGATGAACCAGTGTTAAATTTGATAGAGCAGAGTTAATTTTAATGAATTAGTATTCAAATTTAATGGATCGGACTTAATCTGATGAATCGGTGTTAAAATTTGATGGATCAAAGTTAATTTTGATAAATCAGTGTTAAATTTTGATGGATCAATATTGTGTTTATCTATTACTGTTAAAATTTGATTTTTTGGTGAATCAATATTATCGTTTGATGGATCAGAGTTAATTTTGATGATTCATTGTTAAAATTTGATGGATCAATATTGTGTTTCTCTATTACTGTTAAATTTTGATTTTTTTGTGGATCAATATTATCGTTTGATGGATCAGTGTTATCAATTGACAGATCAGTATTTTTATTGAATTGATTCATAAAAAAATATGGTGATCGAGCGAAAAAAATCAAAATTGATCGTCGAAAAAAATAAAAAATGATCACGATCTTATGTCTGCCACGAGGATGTGACCGTACGCGATAGTCTGAGGGAAGATGAGCGAATCGAGATCGGGATTGGAGATTGTGTAGATGGAGATGGAGATCGAAGATCAGGATAGGAGGAGATCTAACGGTAAAAATTAATAGGAGGAGATCGTAGGTTAAGCTCGACGGAAGAGAGAGGTTATTCGCCGGTAAAATTGATCGGATGAGGAGAAGACGACGAAGAGGAGATCCGCGCGAGGTTGGAGAGAGAACGGAGGAGAGATCGCTGTTAATTGGGAGAACGGCGCAGCTGTTTATGAGAGAGAAACGGGGGTATTAGATTTTCATGTAATTACAAAAATCCCACCGCAAGGGATTAAGAAAGGTCTTTATCTAGATTGTTCAACTTTCTAGATCTAATGGTAGTTAGGAGTTCCTAGGTTATTAGAAATTAAGTGGTTCTCAATGGAATAGGTCCATATATATGTGTATATATATAGGAAAATGATCAGCTAAAAATCATAAATATCGTACAAATGTGCGAATCAGTTGTATCTTAGTATATTTTTGTTGTATCTTCGTCAAATTTTGTTGTATCTTAATTTTATTTTATTTTTTGCATCTTAGTAATATCTCACTGTTTCTTATTACATTTTTGTTGTATATTTGCATCTTAGTTAGTTTGTTGTATATTTACGAACATGTTGTATCTTAATATATTTTTGTTGTATCTTAGTTGATTTTCTTAAAAAAAAATTGTGTGTTGGATCTTTATTTTACAAAATACAAATATATAACTAATATACAACAAAAATGTACAAAGATACAACTGGTTCGTACAATTTGTACGAAAAAGTGATTTGTAACGAAATAAGCCCATATATATATGGAATTAATAGTTGGTTGAACTGGCCGGCGAGCGACCATGGCCATTACTTGCTTATCTACAAATATTGGTTAGAAAAAGGACATGTTTATGTGATCACGGTGACTACAAACATGTTAGAGATCAATGTGCCGATGAAATCAAATCCCATTATTTAGAGAAAAACCTAAGAATGTATTATACAAGTTTGAAAATTATCAAGATGACATGGACCCAGCTCTTGGCATAAGATCTCCAAGAAGAATGAAATTAAGTGAATTATAATCTCATCTCAGGGGATAAGAGTCATCACCATTAATTCAGCCCTCAAAACATCTACTACTGTATATTGAGTGGACTTCCATTTTGTTCAAATCAAGGTTATCTAATCAGCATAAATTCTAAGGTGCCCTGAAATCATTTGAGGTGAGAAAAGTGAGCCTAGTTTAGTTCTAAAATAGTGCAACGACTTGTGTTAAAGAGTAAAGTGGGACATTTATATATCTGGTAAAATGAATATCTATGGACTAACATTTAAGTTAGTGGCCCCATATTGATCATATGGACTGTTCTTTTCTTCATTTTTTTTATTATTATTATTTCTTTTCCAGCTTTGACAATTGATGCAGCAATATTTTCCATGTAAAATGGTATCTCTAAATCCTTGATTCAATTCAATGGAAGGCATGATGAAAAGGGGTAGTATTTGGGTGTATTTTCTTAGTGCCTCATTGTAAGGAGGACAAACAAAGGACCCCCCACCCCACCCCACCCCACCCCCAAGTTCATAATTTTTCTTTTGGGTTTCTTTATTAATCAGCCGACCAAATTTTGTCTTGCTGCCAAGCCGATCAGAATTTACTGGGTATACGACTAGTGTTCGTGGGCATGTGAGATATTAAAAAAATAATTAAATTAAAAAAATACGTGAAATGTGGAAAAGGATTTGAAATGTTAATGAACTCGGGGGAAGAATTTGAAATATTAAGAATTGAAAGGAAAATGTGTTAAATAGGAAGTTGATTTAGAACGGTTGATTTTTTTAGTTTAATTTTTAATTTTTGTAATAATTAAAGTAAAATGTAAGAAAGAGAAAGATAGAAAATTTTGGAATAATAAGAGATAAAAACCAAAAACTTGAAAAAAAAAAACTATAAAATAGATATACCCGTACCCATGAGCATTTTTTTAACTAAATGTATTATATAAAAAATAAACAAATATATGAAAAAAAAATTGAGTAAAATATGATAAGAATTCAAAATATTATTAATTATAAATATTTTGGTGGGTGGATGTGAAAAATATTTGCTCAAGATAGGGGTATGATCAAGGTAGTCAAAATCCCGATTAAAATCCAAAAATCGTACGATTCTACGATCCAAAGCCAAGAAATATAGGAAAATCGGTTCAAAATCGCAGGGGGCTGAAAATCGA
>JAOWAN010000054.1:10015427-10026424 GCA_028566635.1 Lobelia cardinalis | reverse complement strand
ATAACATAAACAAATAACAAACATGTCCAACAAATTACCAAACAACAAACAACTAGCTCAAGTCATCGGGATTGAAGAGAGGAGGAAGCTGGGCTGAACCGACCGAAGAGAGAAGAAGAAAGGAGAAGAAGCAGAGAGAAATGGCAGAAAGGAGAAGAAGCAGAGAGAAATCGAAGAAAGGAGAAGCAGCAGAAGAAATCGAAGAAAGGAGAAGAAAGAAGAAGAAAGGAGATTACCTGGACTGGAGAGAAATCGAAGAAAGGAGAAGACGCACAGAGAAATCGCAGAGATCGAAACAGGAGAGAAATCGAAGTCCTCTTGGCCGATTCTCAGTCGCGATGCATCCAAGGTTTCTCAGGCCCAAAGCGACTCGTTCTGTTCTTGTTTTGAACAGAGACAGTCGCGATCTAGGGCTGGGCTGCCTTTTAAAGCTAACCCGCCTTGACCCGACCCAGATCCGCCCCATTTGACCCAAGTTTTGACCCGTGCCCTGAATCGCCTGGATCGCAGGTCGCGATTTTAGCGATTTTCAACCCCCTGCGATTTTGAACCGATTTTCCTATATTTCTTGGCTTTGGATCGTAGAATCGTACGATTTTGGGATTTTAATCGGGATTTTGACTACCTTGCGGGGAATTCAAGCAGCGTGGGTACTCCTAGAATGATCCCGTGTTTGCAAATCGAGGATCAATGCATTCGATTCAACGAGATATGATCATGCTTGAAAATCAAATTCCTCTCGTCATATATGCTTGATCGGCTATTGGGCCTTCAGTTCAGCCGGCTTGATCAGATAGACGTAGTGGGTGTAGCAGCCACGGAAGGTGAGTACAATGTTGAAGGGATGCCGATTTGATGCACTTTGTTCTGTTTTTTCCCCCTTCAATTTGCAGGACAATATCCGGCTCTTCGATTTGTGCGTTGAGCCCTAGTTTGTGTTTTTTTTTTCTCCTTCAATTTTTTTGGATTTATTTGGTTGTGGAGAATTGGGTGTGCCACTATTTGGAGATGACGGGGTTAGTGGCGGCGAATTTGGTGGGTAGGAAAGAGAGGATCGTATGTTGTTGTTGCCGGCGTGGGTTTGGTCCGGCCGGCGGAAGAATCGGGTGGTGTGCCGGGCCGAGATTGGATTACAGAGTAAGATAAGTGTTTAGAATTGATAGATTGGATGAATAAAGAATTCTCTGTTTTTGAAGTTTTTGTTTGAGATGGAAGGAAGTTTGAGATCTTTTGAAGACAGATCATATAACGGGCTGTTGAAGACATGGTGGTGTGGTGAGATCCACAGATCTGTTGAAGGTAGTGGTGAGATCTGTGTTTAATTCAAGAAGCCCATCCTGTTAATTCATCTTCTTTTGTTTGAAATCTGTGTTTAAATCGGTGGTGAATGGTTCCGGATGAAGATGGAAGGAAGAAGAAGAAAGCACATTTCATTAAACCGGAGGTTAATTGAGTCTTTTTACATGCCATAAACTTTGGTTTCTTTCATTTCAGTCCAAAATGTTAGTGGATAACGGAGACCCTATATCGTACAAACCACAGGTAGGTTATGCATCACGAAAATTATCACAGGGGGTTCCGGCTAAAACGCGAAAAGCACCGGGGGGGAGTGTGTTCCCTCATTATCCCTTTCTTAAATAAGACTAATTTTTTCTCTGAGCGGAATATTTGCTTTAAGCAAGTACTTGACATAACCTAGGAATTAGGATGAAACTCCTTTATATAAGAGATTTGAATAGAGTAGAATATTTACTCTAGTTTTAACTCTTGGATAGTAAGTACGGGAAATGGGAATTTACCTTTCAAATTTCTAATATGATTTTTTTCCTGAATGATATTTGTTGTTATGAATGCCTTGAGTATGCTTAGGAACTTGTATTATGGGTGAATAATGGCATGGAAACTTTTTTGGGTTTGAGTAGTCAACATCATAACTCTTGCGTGGATTGAATTTTTTTGGCTTGGAAATTTTAAGCAACTTTATAGGCTCTTAAGAGACTTTGAAGGGTATTATTGGGATACAAATATTAGATCATGTAAAATTAGAAGGCTATAACTAGAAATCAAATGCCACATAACTCGAGGGTATACATTGTGATGTATGATAAATCTCTCATCTCTCCCACTTTTGGCTCTGCTTCCCGCTTTTCAAAGCTATTCTCCTTTGTCTGTGTCACTGAATTGGTCCCTGTAAAATATTTTGGGGTCGAATGTACGTGTTAGCAAAAACATTAGATTGAGTATTTTCGCATGAAAATGATTTCCATGATAATATACTTCAGAAATCATTTGCCGGCAGTTATTTTCAGTGACATTTTTGGAGCCTAATGTTGCCGTTTACTTTAACTTTGTGCATTTATTATACTCCTCGGGCATTGTAAATTTCACACTTTTTAAGGTTATATCCTTACATATTAGTACCATTTCTAAATTACACTAAAATTTTAGCCTTTTTTAGAAACGAGACTATTTCTTGGACACCAAATAAAAGGAAAGTGGGATTATTTTTCTGGGGACAGAGGGTATTTGACAAGCAAATTGCTGAGTATATATCTTCTTTAGCATTGCAGGCAACAATGTTCAATGATACAAAGAGTGAGTTTGATGTTCTTGTAGCAAGTGATGCCATCGGGATGGGTCTCAATCTTAACATTTCTAGAATTATATTTTCGACAATGAAGAAATTTGATGGTGTGGAAATGCGAGAACTTACTATTCCTGAGATCAAACAAATTGCAGGTAAATTATGAACCACTGATATTCGTTACTAGCATCAATTTTCATGATCTCATCATATATTTTAGTATGGATATATTTTGTAATGAATGTCATATTTTGTAAATTGTAAAAGATGGTTGCAATTAACCAAAATGTGAACTGGGAATTGTTGTGGCTTGCACATGATTATCTTATTTTAGGTTTTGCTCATAGCTTTCAGAGCTTTGACAATTTAGACACGTGTGTTGTGTGTTGCAACATTTTTGCACAAGAATGAGCCATCAATATGCAGTGCCTTGATGCAAAAGATTTGTTCTTGGAGAATAATGACATTGTAGAAGTTACATTCACTCTTAAGGTCGAACTTGAGTGTTAAGAATGGTTCACTTGCTGGTGCTAAAATGGTGTATGTTCCATAACTTTTGATACTTTAATGAACCAACTGAAAGTTGGTTGTAGCACAGAAAGGGCCAGATTGTGATTACTTATTTGGAATGAGTTGTAAGATCATTCCTTGAGACCATCTAAAGTTTCTTTCTATCACATTATGTTGTTTTTTACCGTTTACCCCAAGTCCCCTTATACAAATGTGGTATGTTTGTTGCACCTTGAAATTTTGAGGCTCCTTGTACGACCTGTCTCATGAGAAATTATTCCATGCACCCATTGCATGCAATGGTGTATAAAAAAAAAGTAGGATTCGGATGATTTGTTGGTGGAGAAAAAGAAGAGAAATGGTTTGGTTGTGAGAAGGCTGTTGCATGGAATAATTTATCCTGTCTCACGATAAAGGTTTTCCCATGGCAACGAGTTTGAAATTTTTTTTTAATCCATTGGTTTCATAGTCTGCAAGTTTCGATCATAATGCGTTTATTATCCATTTTTAAATGAAAGAAAAGGAATTTTATGCCATCTTTTCCACCTGTCAAGGTTTTTGTACTAAAGTCATAGTTTTTCTCCATGAGCTTTTATTAAGAAATGAATGACTTGTGTTTTTTTCTTGTAGGGAGAGCTGGCAGATATGGGTCTAAATTCCCTGATGGTGAAGTGACTTGTTTACACGCAAATGATCTACCCCTACTTCATTCATCGTTGGACTGCCCTTCTCCGACTCTTGAGGTGATTGAGTTATTATTTAAATGTCCAATTAAATACCTGCCTTTTGTTATACTTGGTGAGATTTCCAGTGAATGTTATATTACTTTCTCTTCAACATATTAATAATAGCTGCTTCAATATGTTAGATAAAGATTATGGTTTTTAATCATGCTTACTTTTACTTCCGTTATTTTCTAACACATGGTTCATCTGGTGTAGCGTGCTGGATTATTCCCCACCTTTGATCTCTTGTACATGTATTCTCGATCACATCTCAACGCTGGCTTCTACCAGATATTGGTAGGTTATCATTCAATTAATTCGTCACCTATTGGTAGATCCTGGTACCATGAAGAACGAAGGAGAAAAGGAAAAATAAAGAAAAATAACTTAACATCTGCATGAAGGAATAAAATCACTAGGAGAGGGATTCACATTGTCTATAGTGGCTCAGTCTCACGAGAAACGATTCTTGTTTTTCACCAAGTCTACTAACAGGAAGTACTGAATTTCTGACACAAGCCACTGAAAGTTTCCCATTGGAAATTCACCATGTGCGTGCTGTTTTTGAATTGAAAATGATCTTTGCATTAAGATGACATAATATGACAAATTTTGCTAATATATCTACTTGCAAATTGTACGTCTTGATTTTTACTGATAGTGCCATCACTAGTAGAAATTTGGAATCATATGTACTTTGTGCTAACAGCTTTGCCATTCTTTTGTAAATGGGATATCGACCCCTTTACTGTAGTTAATCTTGTAATAACCTTGAATTAACTTACATTTAACACGAAAGAATGATTATTTAAGCCCCTTCACATACTACAAAATACAGGAACCCTTGGTAACAAATTTGACCTGGATTTTTAGTTTTTGGTTTTCATAATTATACTATATCTGATTTCCGTCCCACGATTATTCCTCTTTCCTCCAGGAACATTTTGTAGAGAATGCCAAGTTGTCTTCGACTTATTTTATTGCAGATTGTGAAGCAAGATTGGTATGTTTTATGAAATCCTTTCTTCTACTTTTCAACCCTCTTCTTTTTTCCTACCTTGTGTGTGAAGAGACAAGCAATATTGCACCTACAGTCAACACGACACTTTCTCCAGAACTTTTCTTGTAAGAAGGCCTTGAAAATGAGTGTCGCCAGGGCACTTGATAAAATATTCTTTTCGGAAGAGTTTTCAACTAAGGATGTTTGCCGCTGTATTCGGGACATTTACCAATGCAATTTAGTAATTTCCAATGCGAAAGCTTTCTGTAATAATCTCTTAGCAAGTGCTACTGGGCACTTGGTGGTGTATCCTTGTCATGCATATAAATGTGCCTCTACTTTTTGTAATGGCTGTATCGATTTTGTTCACGACAGAAAGTTGCTGCCGTAATTGATAAGCTACCCCTCGTGTTGCATGATAAATACCTCTTCTGCATGAGGTAAGGTTTTTATTTTTTATGTCAAAGTTTTCATCATTTTCTTGTGTAATCGGTATTTACCAAATATATTGATATGTTGACCAAATGTATGAAATAGTTGTCGATTTTCAATACATTAACTTTTTCTTGGCCTTCATTTGATCAATATTTTGTCATGTAGTCCAGTTGACATGGATGATGACATTGCATCGCAGGGCCTTGTCCAAGTAAGACCATTTTCGAGCTTTTGCCTAGTTCCCTAATTTTAAATTTAGACGTGGAATATATGTATTAACAAAATCCATATTTTATTGCTGAGAAGTTTGCAACAAATTATGCAAACAAGGGCCTTGTTCGGCTTCGAGAAATATTTACCCCAGGTACTCTTAAAGTCCCAGAGACACCAACTGAACTCAAGGAACTTGAATCTATCCACAAGGTTAGTTTTCTTGGGATTTCACTTCCATTTCTGACGGTGAGATTTTTTAATAAACTATCTTTTGCATGTTGTGCTTTATTTTCACCCTTTATGTTATGTGTCTGTATTAATACTTTCTCCTTCTCTTTTTAACACGTACAAAGGTTTTGGATCTGTACGTGTGGTTGAGTTTTCGAATGGAAGATTACTTCCCAGATCAAGAGATTGCAGCTCAACAGAAAGCATTATGTGGCATGTGAGTGATGTTGTGGTTTGGGTATTCCGTGATTTTGCTTTTGGGGTGATGTGATGTGAAGCTCATGTCTTAATTTTCTCAGGTTAATCGAGGAGTTCTTGCAAAGACTAGGGTGGCAGACAAGGGCAGTGAGGTCACAACGTCGCACCACCTCCAATCCTCACTTATCTTCTTCGGGTGTCAGGCAACATTTACTGAGATAGCCCACAGTGTGAACCTTTAAAAATGTACTCGCACACTATGTGCTACTCTTGGATAAAACAGCGGATGACAACACATTTGCTGTTGGTCTCTCTTCTTTTTCTTCTTAGTTTTTCACTTTGTTATCGGTTTTGTATATTTATTCTTGTTTTCTCTATGATTGAAAAGTATAATGGTGGCAAATGCTGTCTACATACATTTTTACAGGGGAAAAAATTGATCATGTACAACAGCGGTTTAATTTCTTGTGTGTGTAGTGTGTGGGTTGGGGGGCGGCACTTATGGATGGAGTTTGAAGCAGACAGATTTTTATCTGTTAGCATTGCTTCATATAAAGAAAAGAAAGGTCAACCTTGTTGATGAAGTCTGTACTGTTGGCACGACTTATGTAATCAGTCTCGGGATGCCCTATGCTTCGGCAAGTGATCAACGGGGTGGAAACGTACTACCGGATCTAGCAGCGTATTCATTACATTTGTTAATGGAAAATGCATATTGGAGGACCAAATTAGTCATCGTGGAAGATCTATGGTCCTGATTTCTTGCGGGATATTAACTTCACTAAATGAATAACCTCTCGACTAGGTAGACGTGGGAGCGGAACGAAAGCGAAATGAATTTGTCCAACTTCTCGATAAACAGTCATAAAGGAGAATTTGGATCTTGATATGAGGAGCCCTAGCCAAAAGAGCATTTTAGTCAGCAGGGGACGTAGACTACTTATCCTCCAAAGCAACTTCTCTTCCCCTGACCAAACTAGAAATATTGAAAGGGGTTCGCCAGTTTCTTTCTCCTTCCCTGCATGACCTTCTTATCGGTGTCACCTGTGGAAGAGCTTAACGAGCCCAAATAGCCCTCAATTACACGGGGAAAGGCGCCGAGAGGATGTAAATCAAAACAAATTGCTTCGACTTCAAGAACAGAGGATTGTGCCGGTTGTAAGAGGTGTGGATCCGTAGCGAAGCGAAGTGGGGGAAACGTCCAACCAAGGTGTAGTGTTCATTCAATCAAAGCTTGTATGCCCTAACACTGATGGGCTTTGGCGGAATTTATCATGCACTTCTCGCTTCCACACCAAACGACAGAAAATCTGTTTGAAATAGTATCATTGAACAAGTTTGAAATAGAATCAGAAAATCAGTTTGAAATAGAATCGGGGATTAATCATGCAATTCTAGCTTCCTCACCAAACGACAGAAAAATCTGTTTGAAATAGAAACAAGTTTTCAAATTAAACATAGCATCAGAATTTTTTTAATTCTCCGGCGTCCAGCAGAGGATAACTCAAACCAGAATCAAGCAACTGTAATTCCTTCAAAACCTGTGTGCCGCGGAGGGGGAGGTTGTGGTGGTGGTTTGTTCATAGGTGGGGCGGGGTTTGACACAGGGATGGGGGTGGGGGGGGAGGGGGGGGGGTTTCTCAACAATGAAAATTTACACCAAAATCAATCCCTATTGTGTCAATCTCAAATGAAAGTGCCAGCCTTTTCATCTTCTTTCTTACTATACTTTGTTTCATTTGCCTACTCCCAACACATAATCTCACCGCAAAAGAATAACGTGAAGGTCGCCCTGGTGGATATGCAAAGGCTAATAAACTTTCGCCAATCCAAAAGAATAATGTCCAGTCACTGATTATTTATAAAATATTTGATGATTAGAAGTAATAAACATAGTAGATAAGCAAATTTCGTAGTGGATGTATACAGAATTCCACAAAGATGCCTACCAACTAAGTGAACTTACATCACAATTGGTGATAACTGCAAATACTTTCACGAACTCAGTTGCTCACAGCACAGAAGTTTGTCAAAGCTTGCTTCAAAATTACACAGAATAGTTAATCTCGAACTCAAGTTCAGAGCAAATACCGTGTTCCTCTGACAACCAGGATTTCCTTTGGGAAATTAATCTATACGCTGGGATGATGACCGGAAATTTGACCAAAATCTAGAGGACAACAGCTTGATCAAATAGATTAATCGCGTCATCCTCATTCTTGAATCTTGATAGGCGTCCTAGAGGAATGGTCGGGGTAATGATTTTGCGCTTGTAGCATCAATTCTTCAATCCGCTCTTTTTCTTTACTCATAGATTTGCGTTCAAGGGATTTTACCAGCAACTTGTAGCATGGATCCAAAGGAACAAAACCTTTCAACACTGCTTCCTCAAAGAACATGCATGCATGTTCAAGTTTCCCAGTCTTACATAATCCTGAAACCAGAACGGCATATATAGTTGTATCTGCACTTACCTCACTTTGAGCCATATGGCTCAACAGAAAAGAAATCAGCTTCATTCTTTTCAATGTGCAGCACATCTTTAACAGCATCACATATGTATCACAATCAGGCTTGATTTGATTCTCATCCATTTTCTGAAGCAGCTTGAACGCCTCCTCTTCATTCAAATGCCTGCAAGCACTAGCAATCATGTTATTGTATGTCGTTGTGTCATGGCTGATTCCCTGCCTTGGCATGTCCTCAAACACTTCCGTAGCATCCTTCAACCTACCTGATTTATTTAGAATAAATATCAAAGAATTGCAGAATTCCCTATCAGGACCACAACCACTCTCTTTCATCATTTCATAAACCTTTAAGGCTTTATCAATTTCCTTTGCCTTTCCAAGAGCATGCATTACGATCGTAAAAGTCACAACATTTGGAAGGCAGCCTTTTTCTTTCATTTCCTGAATAATTTCATCAACTCTACGGAAGTCTTTTTCATCACAATAGTACTGAATGAAACATGTATAAGAAACCACATTAGGGCAAAAGCCATGCTTCTTCATCTCTTCCATCATATCTTGAGCTCTTTCAAAATTCTTAGCTTTGGACCAACCATGTATAAGTATATTAAAAGTAGAAACATCGGGAGGTATCTCACTGCTGAACTCCAAATAAACATCATGTGCACGCTCAACACTCCTTTCCTTTACTAGTGCATCCATTATCGTATTCAAAACCATAACATCCCTTTTAATCCCAAATTTCTCTACACCTCTAAACGCATCAATGGCCTCGTCATACTTGCCAGCCTTGGCAAGTCTTCTCATGACCAAAGCCATCATGGGCAAGGAGACATAGCCTCCGCCAATCTGATCCATTTCTTTCACTACATCCCACATAAGATCAAACTTCCGTGCTGTCCCCAAACATTTAACCATCAAATTGTAAGTCTCCGAAGAAAACTTGGAACCATCCATCTGCAATTTCCCCCAACAGAACACGCCATAAACATTTGTCCAGTTACCCCTAAATCTTATCATCAACCGCTCAACCAAACTCTCCGTCACACAAACATCGGACCCACTCAACGCCTGGACCACAGATTCTGGTGATTCAAAAGGGTTCCTAACAATTTCGCTAATTTTCTCAACATCTCTCTCCACTGTTGTCGTATCATTAACTACCCTTTTAACATCTAAATTCTTATCATAATTCTCGACCCAGTAAGACATCGAGGGAAGCACGAAATCGTCATCTGGGTCTTTAACAAGCGAGTATGTTTGCGAAAAATTAATCCAAGTTGGAAGTTGTGGGGACTCGGGCATTGTTGCTGGGTCATCAAGTTTTCTGGGCGGGCCCTCATCAAGATTTCCCGGTACAGTCATGGTGTTGGTGGTGCAGAATGAATTACTAAAGAAAGCATACATTTCATTTGGGGATCTTAAACAAGAACTCAACTTGAGATTTCTTGATTTTGACAGCATTCTGGCTAACCCTAACATGGATAAAAAGCTTAAAAAATGAAGATTTCTAACGCAAATAACGAATAACGGGGTAATTTATGAGTATTGAATAGGGAAAGAACATGCACCTGCTTGCATTTTGCCCTAGGCGCGTTTCGGCTGATCAAAGGTTTAAGGTGAAGGTTTTAGCAAAGGTCAACCGGGTTCAACCTGACTCATTTTGGACGGTTGGACCCAGGAAATGACCCATTACGCATGTAAAAATTATACGGAGTAACTAGGTACTCCGTGCTAGTAGTGTCATAATGCACATAACAGTTATAAATTATGCACATATAATTTTTATATACATTACTAATTATGTTATGTGCATTATAATTATCTTGTGTGCATATTTTATAACGTCTATGCACATTAAGGCATTCCATAAACAAGGAGTGCCTAAGCACTCCATATAAGATGGTTACGCATGGGCTGAGTTTAGTTGAGTTACAACTTTAATATATTATAATTCATTTAGCACCCCAGTTAATTAATTTAACTGAAATGGATAACAAATAGCTTGATGTTGTAAACACAATAAGTTAGATGACTATTTTTAAATAGACTTCATAGTATATGTTCTGATGTGTAACTTGTAACCCTAAGTCTCCCTATTTATTGATAGAAATTCCCCCTCAGATTAAGGAGAAGACGGCTCCACTCTCTCCCCTAAGCTTTTTGTGTTGTTTACTTTATGTTCTTTTTCACGATTATTTTAATCATGTTATTCATCAATCTAACATGATTTAATTCACAACACGTTATCAACACAAATCACTCGTACGTTGGATTGATTATGAAAAAATTCAGGCAAATACTATATACAGGGAAGTTATATACATTGAACTAAATAATTCCAACGCTGCCCTTGCCCGTCTCGTGTAAATATACACGAGATTCCATATTTTATCTCGTTTATATTTACACGAGTTGATTCAAACGGGATCTGAATACGTACGATGTAAAAGAAAGAGAGTGGACACTGGGCACATCTCGTTTAAGATTACACGAGACACATCTCGTGTAAAATTACACGAGACACATCTCGTATAAAATTACACGAGATGCATCTCGTGTAATCTTACACGAGATGCATCTCGTGTAATCTTACACGAGATGCTTCTCGTGTAAGCTCACACGAGATAACA
>JAOWAN010000054.1:9991032-10002840 GCA_028566635.1 Lobelia cardinalis | reverse complement strand
CTCTCTCTCTCTCTCTCTCTCTCTCTCTCTCTCTCACACACACACACACACACACACACACACACACACACACACACGTGCACATACCTGCACACATTCTCATCTATCTATCTGTGAATGCGATAGAATTCAAGGGGATGTGCCCACAAGAAGTCAAATGTATATTAGCCCACGATGTAGGCATCTTTATAATGCCAGTGTTAGTATGTTGGTTTCGTTATTAATATACATCAGCGCATAGGTGCGCCGCATTTCTTTGTGTTATGTATCAATATGTACTCTATTCATGATTTAGGGGCCAAATGTTTAGACATCCTGATCTTAGTGGCGAAGTTACCTTGTATGGGATCTCTCTTCATGTACTCTCTCCTCTCCTCTCCTCTCCTCTCCTCTCTCCTCTCTCTCTCTCTCTGACACACACATTCTCATCTGTCTATTTCTGAATTAGGTGGAAGCAAAGGGGACTTGCGGACGACCAACATAGAAAAGGGAACAAATTCTTCTAGTAAAACGGCTCCATGCAAGAAGAGGTATTCTCTGAGCCCTGTCAGCTGCTTTGGTGTGGATCTAACTCCAGATAATATAGCAGTTGCTATGGTATACTTTGTCCAAGGCGTTTTAGGTCTTTCTAGACTTGCTGTAAGTTTTTACTTGAAGGATGATCTGCATCTAGATCCTGCAGAGGTATGGTTTTTCTTATTGAAAGTTCAATACGTATGTTGGCAACTTATGTGTGAACATAAAATCTATATTCATTAATTTGTTTTTGATAATATAAATTGTTGAGCATGTAATCTGACCTATAAACATCTGCTAACATTAACTTCTTACTGTTTGGTTTGTGAATTCCTCCTTGCTGCAGTAGTAATTACTCTTTCTGCTTCTTGCAACTAACTAGTTTTTTGCATGGTCAACTAGACAGCTGTAATATCTGGTTTCTCAGCGTTGCCATGGTTAATCAAACCCTTGTATGGGTTTATCAGGTGCTTATATATTTGAGTTAATATCTATTTTCGTACCACATTTGTTTCGATGGACAAGTATTCTTACAACAACAAATCATTCTCCTTTGCAGTGATTCCATTCCACTTTTTGGGTACCGGAGAAGGTCATATCTTGTTCTATCTGGACTTCTTGGAGCACTTTCATGGAGTTTAATGGCTAGCTTTGTTGACAGCAAGTTTAGTGCGGCTTTTTGCATACTCACAGGATCTCTTTCTGTTGCCTTTTCAGATGTCGTAAGTATCTGCCTTATGTCAATTTACTTACCTAGAGATGGTGACAGCTGAGTTCATATCAGTCAGTTTTTCTGGAGGTGATGCTTGAAATTTGAATAAGTAACTTGTGTTCAATGTGAAGGATATGGACTCCAAGCCTCTTTATGGTTCTTTAGACTTAGAATATATTGACTGTAAGTGTACAAAACCATGAGATGTACTACCAATCTTGGTTAACTTATCACATCATATATGTATTTTCAAATTGTTGTTTCTTAATCTTGCTGATTGTGTACTTCAAATGTTTGAGCTATTTCATTGTTCATATATGCACATATTACGAAAAGGTGTGGCAACCTTTTATAAAGCGGTGGATATAGGGTCCAAACCTTAATGAGTTGCAAGAATGTTGAGAGGACCTAAAGTGAATTATTAAGAAATAATCTAAATTAGAGAGGATAATCCCTCACTTGCATGATGCATCTAAAAACTAAAACTGGACATCTTGATGGGTTCTTGAACAAAAATGATTGGTTCCATGTTCAGAATCATTTCATTGAATTTTCCGTGTTTTAATCTTTAACATCTTTAACTTGGTTAGTTTAGATTGTATTACATGACTTGAGAATTTATTGGCACATTATGAATGATTCAGAAGTAGATGGCTCTTCAGAAATGAACGTGACTGTGATTGTAGTAAAATTCTTAATCCCTGTGGGCTGTGATAGCTATTTTTCCTTCAGTTTATTATTTTTGGCGAAAAATAAAATGGGTGAAGATTAATAATTAGGAGGATGACAATGATTGGAAACTGTGTTATATCTAGGAGACCTCAAAGTTAATTGCATTCTATAGAGTATGATGTTGAAATTGACACAGCAATATGAAACTGCATATTGTTTCTGCCCTTGAAACTGAATATCATGATTGCATTCCCAGATAGATTTCTGCTCTTAGTTACGAGAAATCTCTACACTTGTTTCATTTGCACAAATATCTATGGCATACTTAGTCGACATGTCAAAACTGAAGCATGCTGTAGGTTGTAGATTCTATGGTTGTTGAGAGAGCCCGGGGTGAGTCCCAAAGCATGTCAGGATCTCTTCAGTCGTTATGTTGGGGATCCTCAGCTTTTGGAGGCATTGTAAGTTCCTACTTTAGTGGGTCACTGGTGGAGGTTTATGGTGTAAGGTATGCACGGTGATCCTATTGACATGTATTTCAGTGCATCGATCATCATCCCTGCCTATTTCCTTATGAAATGTTCACGTTTTTTGCAGGTTTGTTTTTGGCATCACAGCATTGCTTCCCCTGTTAACATCTGCAGTTGCTGTACTTGTAAATGAGCAACCTGTGTTTGGCCAACCAAGGACACAGAACTTTCTTTCTAGCACTTCTGGCTTTCTAGAGAGTTCTAAAGGGAGCATTATTCAGTTGTGGCAAGCTGTTAGGCAACCCAATGTATTCCTTCCCACCTTATTTATTTTCCTGTGGCAGGCAACTCCGCATTCAGAATCTGCCATGTTTTATTTCACGTACGGTGGTCTTATCTTTGTCCTATTTATTTTCCGCAATGTAATTTTCAGTAATTTATGACTTTTTGTTTCTTCGTATCGTCAACATGAAAACTCGATATTCTATTTGCAGCACAAATAAACTTGGTTTCACCCCAGAGTTTCTAGGGCGTATTAAGCTTGTGACTTCTGTCGCATCTCTACTTGGTGTTGGGCTGTATAATGGATTTTTGAAAAATATTTCGTTGCGGAAGGTTTTTCTTGTCACTACTATCTTTGGCACAGCTCTTGGGCTTACTCAGGTACTTATCAAGGGCTTCTCTTTTTGCTCAAGTTTTATCTTGTCTCTCATTTAATGAAAAATTGCAACTTGTGAATGGTGTTCCCTGTTTTGCATAGGTTTTTCTGGTGACTGGATTAAACCGGCAGTTTGGTATAAGTGATGAATGGTTTGCAATAGGGGATTCTTTGATTATAACAGTTCTTGGTCAGGTATTTTATTTGAATACTACCTAGTTTCTAGTTAAACCCATCTATTAATTTGATAGCAGACTAAACGGAATTTTATGGCAGGCCTCTTTCATGCCCGTTCTTGTCTTGGCAGCAAGATTATGTCCAGAGGGAATGGAAGCAACCCTGTTTGCAACCCTCATGTCCATATCTAATGGGGGGAGCGTACTTGGGGGTCTGTTTGGTGCTGGTTTGACCCAGGTCTTTGGTATCACTAAGGACAGGTTTGACAACTTGGCCATTCTGATTGTTCTCTGCAATCTCAGTTCTTTGTTACCTTTACCGCTACTTGGTCTCCTTCCTAATGATAACCCTGATGCTAAAGTTAAGGAAACTAATGATATTGAGATGAAGTCTAGTTGAATGTGGATTTCTCAGCTCGAAATGAAGCGAAGTAATTCCTTGCCCCTTCAGAATGCATATTCCTACATATAGTTAAATTGTATCATCTTAAAAACCACATGTGGAGAAGAGTTGTAAATATCCTTAGAGCTAGTTTTACTAGAATAATGTGCGAGATATATTAGACAAGTGAAGTATATACCATTGGGTTTAATTAATACCATCCTCAAAAGATTTTTGGTTTTGGTTACATGTTCCATACAAGCTTTATCTGTTACAGTAAGATTATTGTACAAATGTGGTATTTGTGCAGGATTATTGCTCCTATGTAGTTCTATAGTTCCCTCCTTCCACATTATGTAATATGCCTTTCATTTGGGGTAAAGTTACTTCTATCCTGAAGTGCTCCACTGAAAACGGTCATATTTGGAAAATGAAGCTTATTAATTTTCTAAATTTTGCCAAATCGACCTCATTACATTAGACAAAATTTGGAGAGCTTCTATAGCTCTTGAAATCAAGTGCATTTGTGGTGGATCAGTTGTATCCTTTGAGTTTGACTTAAATGACGATGTCTCTTTGAGTGACATGGAAGGGTACCGTGTTGCCGGTAATTTCACTGCCGACACAGCAAATAACCTGTGATGGTGATATCTACTTGTGTCCTGCTTAACAATGTAATGAACTTCAGAGACTTGTGGAGCAGGATCCCAAGTTTACTTGAGCTAGCCCCCACCCCCCCCCCGGCGACAGCTAGACTTGTGTTTAGTGAGCTATATGAATCTGAGTTTGAACTTGTGTTATGATAATGAACTGATCTCAAACCAACATGAATTCGGCCGGACATGATATGCATAAGATGGCGTTATTTTGCCACATGGGATTGGGTTTTGTTCATTAACAGCTCCATTCAGAAGATGAATAAGTTTGTCATAAACATACATACAACGCCGGCTAGAGCTTAATAGATGTTAGTATGTTACTGAATGAAACTTGAACAAAGCAAGAAAATTTGCATCCATAATCTCATCATCTTTTTACTTCTCAATAACTCAAGATTTAATCCCCCAAAACTATGCTAGACTGGATTATTTATCTACTCAGGATATCAAGATACATATTGAGTTAAATGGTACTCCCTCTGTCCCAAAATGAGTTTGACAATTTTTCCTTATAAAAAATCCACATAAAATTTTTACTACATTATTATTTAATATATTTCATTTTGTTTTAAATTAAAATATTTTAACAAGTGTAAGAATATTAAGTAAATTATCAATAACAATTTTCATATATTGTAATAAACAAGTAAATATTTATAAAATATTTGGAAATACAATTAATTGACTAATTTTGGTCAAAGATCGTCACTCATTTTGGAAGGGGAGTACTAGGACATCACTTGTTCTTAAGGTGATCCATATAAATATGGGGTGAAGATATATATGTAGACTTTTCAAATGACAATGTAGTACGATATTTGATTGCAAGTGGTGGAAGGTCCCATTGCTAGTGGTGGAAGGGATGGGAGCCCTGAGCCCGTGTTTACTCTGAAGAACATGGCTGGTTCATTATCACTACCACTGTCCAATTTCTTGGTATTTTGATATTTTGTTGCTACAGAACATCCTTGCCCTGCCAATTTGTTAAACACTGTTTTAGGTTTGTGTAAATGTTAGGGTCCTAAATTCAAACACAAATAATGTCACCCTTGTTTGGTCTTTAAAAGATCAAACATTATGATTAGCATAGGCGTAGGTATGCTGATTATTAGGTCTGGTATATTGATGCTGATTAGTAGGTCTGGTATATTGATGATAATATCGTAATTTGTAAAATGTAAACCACATATTGTACCAAATAATGCTCTATCCCTAAGTGATTGATGCTTGAAGTTAGGACCTAAATGGGGAGCTGAAATGAGGCCCACCTTAATATAGAATGACATTCCAAGGGACCTGTCACGAGGCATAGTGATTTTTCACATATGTATTTTGTTGTAAGCTTTACTTAGTTGTCACATCTGAATAGGCCAGCCAACTTCAAGAATTGAATGGGTCCCTGAACTAAACCTGAGCCACATGGGCGTACCAAATGCGGTATTTACTTTAAGGTTATATATATAGTGCTTTAGAAAATAAATAATAATGACTCTAAGGGCTGTCGGATAGTACCTAACAGAAATCATTGGTAAAGCACAAACTCAAATTAAAAATCTTAGGCTCAATAAACTGCATTCTTTTGGCCATCATAACTGGAAAAGCCTGAAAATATTCTTCTTATTGAACTTATAATGAGTAGGTAATCCTTGATGATACTTCTTGAAGTATGTTTATACTTTTGTGTAACTTGATTGTATATGTTGAAAAATATTCACTTTAAACTTTCCAGCAAGTATATATGAGCTTTTCATTTTTGAACATTCCAAACTTTTCCATCCTATTGTATGCTGATAATGCTAATCACATATCTTACTTTATTATGCTTAGTTAAACCATGCTCTTTGTCTCTTGTCTTATCGTCTTCCCTTATCTGCATTAGAGTGAATGATTTCTGTCTAATTATTGAATGGATTAGGTTAGGACTTTAGGTATAGTGACAATCAATTTGCTAAAGGATTTAGCAAAATGCAAGATTCTAGTTTACTTATACAACAAATATACATACATACACGTGTGGCTGTGTGTGTGTCTGCTCCATATTATGCTAGATACAAGTTACAGAGCTGTTGATCATATCATAGAATTATTAATTTTCAATCTTCCAACATTTGTTTTGTCCTCGTTTGAAGAAAGTTTGAGAAGTAATGTTACTTTTATTTGTTTTATATCTGGTGTTTCTCTATCCATTTATGCAGACTGAACTCTTGCACGTTCTTGATTGATTTTCTTGAATAGGAGTGAATAATTTAAGTTTGGATTCTCCATTATTTAGGAAACTAGAACATCACCCCCAAATGATTGTCCTGTGTGAGAGAGAACGTTGGGAAGTAGGAATAGTGGTTAGACCTGAAATGATTAAGTTGAGGCTGCTTTATAAATCTGAAAAGGTCAGAGTAGGGGAGAGGCAACAATTAGTAACAAAATGACCCACTCATGCCAAAATATCAATAAATTTGACACAGTTAAAGCCATATATAATCACCTCAAGATTCGAAAACATCCAAGTAAACGCCATTGGTTCTCTTTAATTTGATGTGTGATAGAGAGATGATTGCACTACATTGGAAAAGATTCATTTTGGCTCGACCTTCTCCCCAACCTCCTCCACTCCCCCCCCCCCCCCAAACCCAAGAAAACAATGAATATTGTAACTGCTGTTAGTATTGGTTAGTTATAAGTAAACCCAGAGAATATTATTTATCTATTTCGAAATAGTATAACGAGAGCGTGATACTTGTTATCCTTACCACAGCGTACTACTTTGTATGCAGATGGTACATTTGATTATTCAATAACAGATGCTGCTGTTCTTTTCAATAATTTATTATTAGTGACAAGTATTTTTCGAAACTTTTAGATTATGGGAGTAGTTTTATAGTGGGAGTGAAGGTTGTAGTAGAGAAGAATCCATGGGGTTGGAAGGAAAGTGCAAGAAGAAGCATGTGGGCTGCCATGTGAAAGGGCATTAAATACTAACTTCCCCAACCTCCCATATAAGTCGTCAACCTAGTTTCATTTGATAATCTAGGAACAAAACAAGGGGCTGCATGTGAGAAATCATTGAAACTCTGAACAATGGATCTAAAGCTAAAACCAATGTAACAATGACTATGCAGAAGAAGGTATAAACAAACTACTAGAGTACTATTAAAAAACATGTGAATGTTGAACAACTGCCCAATCAGGACAAACGGCCATGCCAAAAAAAATAAAAATTCACTAGGGTCCGTACCGAGTTTTTATTGAGAGGAAAGGAAGGGAAGGGGAGAGAAGAGATTAAATTTCTTTGATGTGTGCTCCCGTGTTTAAGAGAAAATTATTTAATTTCATTCCTTCATATGCTCCCGAGTTTGAGATGAAAGGTAGGGAAATTTATAAAATTTGAACTTAAAAAAACTTTTGTTCCTCTCATGTTTCTCATTTTTGGGACGACCCAAATGGGGTAAAGTCATCCAAACTTTCCTCTCCTTTCCTTTCCTTGCCTTTCCTTTCTCTTAAAAAAAAAAAAAAACTTAGAAGACACCATGAAGAGAATTAGTTTTGTGAAGTTCCTTTCTCTTCCCTTCCTTTCCTCCCATAATAAGACTCGGTGAGCAGACCCTATCTAAAGATTAAATGAGAGTACTAAGCAGCTTACTGGTGTTGGTGAACCTGGCATTCAACCGAAGTCTGTTAAGTTCATAAGTTGAAATCTACTAACTGTATGGACGAAGTGGCCTAGCAGCTAATGGGGTGGATTTCTATAATTCAAGGGCGGGGCTTTGTGTGGGTTCCAATTTTGTGTTAGCGACAGTTCGAGTCAGGTTATGGTTTAACCTGCATCTTAGTTATTTGGTGGCTAGTGCATTGTCACCATGGTTGCCCTTACCCAGATATCAGCACTGAAAATGAAAGGCACTCCTTTATCCAGTTTTAGAGTTAGGTGACTGTAGAAAGGAGCGAAAAGCTTATTGGCTCATAAATTCTCAATACATTAAAAAAAGACAAAAAAGAAACTCCATAATATTATCCAGAGAGCAAAATCAACAACCACGAACGATGTTGGGTTGGCATGGCTAGGAAGAAACTAAAGACGTCCTACGATTGCCACTACTAAATATTACTACTAAAAATAATTTCAGTTCCAGTTGTAACATTGCAGTAAGAAAGAAAACATATTAATGTTGGCACCATTTTTCTGGAGTTTTGATGGTGTACTGAAGGAACCTATCCATTATTTATGTCTTTACCAGATATCAATTTAAATGGACCCCTTCAAAAGCCAAAAAAAGGAGAAAGGAAATATAGAAAAACAAAACAAAACAGGTAATAGGAAATGCTTTATGTGGCCACTTACTAGACAAGAATTCACATGTTCTGAGGCTCTCAACTATGACTGGGAGATTTATTATGTGGTGAGGCCAAGAAATTTGGACAATGGTCTCTACAAGCTGGGGGGAAACCCCACATGTGTCTATTTCTGTTTTTGTGTGTGGACCCTAAAGTTTATATAAATGCAGGCCTCTCTTTTCTGTAGACTCAAACACAATTAAACAATTTCACCTCTCTTGATGGAAGACAATATCTAAACTTCACCTGTTCTTGGTTTAACCTAATTTGGAAAATGAATTGTTTTCACATTGATGTGTATTTTCCTCTCTCTCTCTCTCTCTCCCTCCCTCCCTCAGTGTTTGTTTATGCTTGTTAATTAGGATAGGATACATCCCCCCGACCTACCTAGATGTCATGCCGGCAGTTGCTTGCCCAACGAGACCAATGGTTGGACCATCTGCACGTCGTCGTAAGTGCAAGTTATATCATCATTTTTCTATTATATAATTTCATAGTTTTGGCTCTAAAAACGGACCATTCACTGATTTCTGTGTTTGCTAAAAATGCTCCATTGACAGTCATCATAATCGGGTTGTAGCTACTAGCTTAACGGAGTGTAGAGGAAATATTGGTTGATCCTCCTCTACTGAATCCGAATTTTCCGTCCCAAATGGTGTTTCATTTCGTGTCTCATCTTTCTAAAATTCCATCTCAACCATTTAATACGATTTTAAAATTTTAAACTCTTAATTTTAGTTAGTTTAGAATACGTGTCGTTCTCAAAAGCTACGTGACAGAAGATGAAACACCATTTGGAATAGAAAATCCAAGTTTCTCCTCAACCACTATTCATTTGCTAATGTATTGGTAGTAATAACTAATTAGTAATTACCATGCTGTTAGTGTCTGCTGCTTTGTACTAGAACAGAAGATATTACAGGTATTTTAGCAGATAATTACAAAAAAAGCCATTGACATTTAATATTAGCAGGTATGAATGAATGATCATGTAATTATTCTTCAAAATCTTGTTCTTTGATCTTCAAGAATCCTCTAGCCGCATGAAGTCAGCAAGATTTGATTACAGTGTAATTAATGAAAGCAGCCTTGTGGACTTGGGGGGAAGTTGCTCTAAACTAACCATAAAATTATGACGTTGAAAATCTTTAAGGGTATCAAAACTAATAATTGATTTTGTCCTTTTAATGATGTTGCCTCGCCATCATTATTGCGTGTGAAATAAACAGAAGAATAAATAAATAAATAATACATCACCAAATTTATTTTGATACCTCGAGATCATAAGGTTATCTAAAAGAAGATATTAAATTCAAATATACATCGAAAAGAGTAAAAAAAAATCATTGAAAATAAATAAAATTTAAATATTATGCACTTGAAATTTAATTACATGCAACTTTATAATTAGGGATGGAAATTTAATTTGTTTGATTAAATTATGAATTTCTTCCATCTGGGCATACAATTTAATTTGTTTGATTTTGATTTTGATTTTTAACTTTTTGGTGGTGGTGGTGGATAGTGGCTCCCTCTAAGGAAGAAGAAGAAGTGTTTAAAATTACTATTTTACCTTTTTTAATCGTGGTTACATGGCTTGCACATGTCAGATAACGGAGGAATTAACACAAAGTTGACGGCAGAGACCAATTATGGGCCGTTTTCCTGAACTTGGACCATCTAATTGCTTTTTGAAGCTCAGGAACTACCCATAAATTCGGCCAAAATTTGAGGATCATTTATGAAATTGTCCCTTAAGACATTAATATGTTGTTAGTATGTCCAATTTGAAAAGCATGCATGGGTGACTAATTAACAGATTGTCACAAAAGTATGGAGATAGAAGTTGGGTCAAAATATCGCACCATTCTGTCTGTGCCTCCCCTGTTGAAAAAAATGTTCTTCAATCATGCTAAAAGTTGGTTCATATAACTACAGGACAATACGGTAAATTCCATTTTCATGTACCCAAAATTTCCTGTTGTGGCACGTTCATTTGTCTATGACTAGTGGAGCAACTAGCTCAAACTGTATGAAGCAAGCAGTCAGTCCATACAGTCTTTTTTTTTTTTTTTTTTTGGGGGGGGGGGGGGGTTGTAGAGAGAGAGCTAAGCTAGCAAAAAAAAGGAAAATATTCGGTCAATCGATAAAATCAACAAAAAGCTTACGACATGCATTAATAATTTGTATTTTGGTGTGAAGGTACAAGTTGTTAATGCCTGCTGTCAGCTTTTGTTTTTGTCTGTTAACGCAGCATTGCAATTTTTTTTGTTTTTTTTAGTAGAGTGAGTTTGCAAAGGATTAATCTCTAGTGAGGTTTGGGAACGAGTGTGACAACTTACTCGTAATTATAAATAAATTGTGACTCATTTTCAGACGGAGGTAATACTCCACTTTTAGGCATTTAAGCTCTGTGCTATAAAAAGTTCAGAACATGGTTCCGACTATCAATATAAGCTTCCAAACTGCTCTAATGGATGCTTGGGAAAGCACCAAGGTTAAAATAAAACTGGCTTGATGGACTTTTCTTCCATTCTATATGCATGAAAGAATGAGATAATCTCCGGCGGAATCTCTTCAAAGCCTGTAGTCGCCGTTGACGATGCCAATGCGAGTGCATACATTTTATATCTAATTGAACATATCGATGATGAGAGTGGTGTTTATAGAAATTCTATAAATTAGTTTTTTAAAATTTTCCGGATAAAAATCATGTTAAATGTTCATAAAACTCACATCCATAAGGACCATTCCCAATTAAGGCCATTGGTTACTGAAGCAGGGAGCGTTCTGACCTTTATATATGTGCTGAAAGAAAGAAATAAAAAATGAGGTAAATTAAAATACCCAGCTGAGCTCAGTACATCACATGTAAAAGTCAAACGGTCAATGGACTAGTTAGTCAAAGCTGTGAAGTCACTCGGACCCAATAACAAAGCCCATTCGAACTATTTTCAACCGAAAGTAACTGTCCATCGACAAAAAAAGGCAAAAGAAAATAACTACCAACCATAAATAAATGACAGGCGCAAAAGGAGGAGTCAGTCTCCATTTTGTTGTAAGAAGATCCATTTTTTACTACAGAGATGGTCCATGAAAGTAAAGTTCGATCAAGAGTATATATATATATATATATATACACTAGTAAATGCCCGTCTCCGAGGACACGGTGCTCGGACACGGCGCAATAATGTTTGATGATTTATTTTTTTAATAATTCATATTAAATATAAA
>JAOWAN010000054.1:9971539-9990932 GCA_028566635.1 Lobelia cardinalis | reverse complement strand
TATTATTTTACGTTCTTTCTCCCTACGATTATTCCTAATCTCGTTTGTTCATCAATCCAACAGATTCATTCACAACAGTTTTGATTTTTTTTTTGTAAAACGTACACATAGAGTCAATTTTTGATTGCTTAGTATCAAGGACTATGTCCTTACTAGATTTTCTGTATACGGTGAGAATCGAACTCGAGACCTCCCTTAAGCGAATCCAAGACGCTTACCACTTGGACCAACCCCGTTGGTGAGAGTCAATTAATCATTCACATACTGCAATATAAATTTTCATACTTTCACTTTTAAAAATAAATACAATTAGGGGGACATTTCCGAACAGAAAAAAACGGAAAAGACGACAAAAAATATTTCTTTATCGAAAAGAAAGAAAGAAATAAACGGAAAATTATTGTGAGAATTAATATAATATAAATCTTAACCAGTAAGACTTTGACCTTCAAACAATATTAACAATTAATATTTTTTGTTTTATTTGGTATCTAATTCTCCGTGTCATATCTTTTATATATACAGAGACAACGAGACCAACCAAATAGAATAGAGAATCTGTACTCTTCTCCCGGATATTACCTCATTGAAGCCCAAACCATTTTCAATCTTTCTCCAGCTCCTGCCATTAAAAATTCATGAAATTGACTACAACACAAAATTGAGAATGTCAAATTAGGGCTTTATATAAAATAAATCTTGAAGAAGAAGACAGACTTGCAACTCATCCACAGGTTAATGATTCCCCTTTCTCCACCACCACTCAAACTTGTCGAGATTTTGATTCTCTTTAGTTTTATGTCTTCCACAATTTTATTCATATTCCTATTCCTATTCGTGTCAAAACCCCTACAAATCAAAGCAATGAAGGTTCACCCTGTATCCGCTAAACGAGCCTTCGCAATCCGAGAGGAAGAAAACGCAAACCCTAACCTAATGACGGGAGGAAACGCGCCGAAGAAGCTGCGGCGGCTGCCTCACGTTTTCAGCAAGGTACTCGAGCTCCCGTTCTCGTCGCATGCCGACGTGGAGATCCAAGAGAGCTCCGATTGCCTTCGATTTGTTGCGGAGATTGAGGGTGGTGGCGGCGATGTGAGGGCCCACGCTGTTGAGATTCTGCCTGGGGTCACGAAGATTGTAGTGCGGCGCGATGGTGGTAGGAATGGTAGGAGGGAGACGGTGGTGGAATTGCTGTTGGAGAAATTGGAGGTGGATGCATGGAGGTTTAGGCTTCCGGCCACGGCCAGGCCGGAAATGGCTAGGGCGGTGGTTGTTGGTGGGGAGCTTATTGTGACGGTTCCTAAGCGCGGTGGTGGTGGAATTGAACCGGAAGCTTGGGGTGGTTTGGGACGGCTTCTTGTTGTACAGTAAATATTAAAAAAAAAAACCTCTCCCAATATCTGTTTCTAGGTTCTCTCCATGAAATGTAGTTTTAGGTTTGCTTTTGATGGATTATGTAAATACGCTTTTAACCAAGGTACTTGCTGAATTCTGAAGAATTAAGTAATTGAGCTTCTTGTTGCTTTGATCCGATGGCGTTATTTGTTATTACACTTTTTCCGGCAAACTTATGTTTATGTTTGTAAGAACAAAACTTTGACCTGTTGGCATCGACTTTGGCAAATTTTGTACTATGTATAGGCCATTATGCAGAAACCTCAGTAATTACCTTCGTTATCAACAATTGCTTTTGCAACCCAGTTTGACAGCCGTGTGTGTCAGTTGCTGCAGGAAGGCCGTCTATGAAGCCCTTATATTTTGTGTACTGGTCACTGTACTCCTCCCTTTGCTGCATCCTTGGAATCTCTGTCCAAGTGAAGAGTAAAAGTGCTCACCTCGGCCCGCGAGGCTATATCCCGTTGTGTCATCTCCAGAGCCGAGACGAGATCGGATCACAACCATACTCACGACGACGTCATTAGGCGAGACATATAATCATGCACACGTCATACGAGATTCAATTCCCATCACCTCTTCATGGACAGCACGTCAACATTCCCCTTTAACCGAATGGGGGAATCTCCTGTCCTCGGCGCACCCAGAAAAGGACTGCCACTCCACCCCCGGATGGTGACATCCAACGGCCTCCCTCTTATAAGGACCAGCTTCCTTCTTGACCAAGATAGAGACACACATAAAAAGAAATATACACACAGTTCACCCACAAAGTTCACCATATATTATTCATTTTGCTCCCGGAACCCTAGTTCCGGTGGCTTTGCTCTAAATCCTATCTCATCATCACGCCGGAGGCCGTTCGACGAGGTCCCCCCGGCTCGGTTAACGGTTTGCTCATTTTGACAGGGTCCACCCGAGGTACCATCTCGTCACCCGCCGTTTTTTCGCGCGCGAATCGACTGACCGCTTGATTCCGACGGCTGTTGCGCAGCATCTAATTGGTTCCGTTGCCGGAAAATCGACCGACGATTGATTTTCCCTCTCTTTTTCGGGTTCAAGCTGTTAAAACTATTCCGTGCAAAAACGGTGGTCCTGCCCTCTGACGACAACGGTGCGGGGAACGGGAACGAAGCTGGACACAATGAGGCACAATCCGCCCCTATCCCACCGCAGTCATCGCTGGTGGTCGCAACGACCAACCAACCGCCCCCTCTAACAACATGACCCACTGCCTCCACACGCAGGCCGAGGTCCGCCATCTGCTATGGACAAAGAAAATGAAGGGATGCCAAGAGAGCCTCTCTAGGGAACACGAAAACCAAAGAGCCAAACCCCAGAAAAAGGTGCCCCCGCGTGATAGGGCATTAAATGCCTAACCACCTACGTCATCCCTCCCTTTGTGACAGTTTGAAAGGACGTGGGAAGAGATAAAGGGTAATGATTCAAAACATTCCCCGACTCAGATTTTGAGATCGCGACATCATTCCGGAGAGACGAGGCCACGATTTCGGGGAGAATAGGGGACTGAAAGTTTTGATCTCAAGAATTGGAGATCGCGGCATCATCCCAGAGAGACGAGACCACGATCTCGGGGAGAATAGGGAACTGAAAGTTTTGATCTCAAGAGTTGGAGATCGCGGCATCATCCCGGAAAGACGAGACCACAATCTCGGAGAGAATTGGGAACTGAAAGTTTTGATCTCAAGAGTTGGAGATCGCGGCATCATCCCGGAGAGACGAGACCACAATCTCGGGGAGAATAGGGAACTGAAGGAAGGAATGAAGGAAAACAACAACTTCACGCAAAAACAGCGAAATACAAAACACACGAACAACAAGGTACATGGCACATTCAAGCATTCAAGAATCACAAGAACAACAAGTAGAAGCAGAAGCATTTCATTACAAAACAAACGAAGTCCAGAATTACAAAAAGAGGCTATAGCCAGACGAGATTGGGCCATTCTAAAGACCTAAGCCCAGAAGTTCGTCTCAAAAAGATGGATTACTTTCAAACTTCTACAAAGAGGATTTCACCATCTTCCGCCTCGCCACCACACTAGGTGGTCTTGCAGGCAACGGCGACACTTCAACTGCGCCAGCGCCTCCCAGGAAACGGGAGGAATCATTTGGTGCTCCCCATCGCCCGACGAAGCTCGATCACAAAGGCGACCCTTCCGAAGGTGAAGGCTAACCGGAGGATCGTTCTAGAATTGTTGCTGACCCCGGTGAAAAACCTGCATGGCATCGGTCCAGTCGGAGATGCTCCCCTCGGCCACGCTGAAGTCCAAAAGCTCAGGACCCCGACGGAAGGAAGGGCCAAAATAAATGGCAGCCAGGACCCCATAAGAAAAGGCCGCCGGAATATAGCCCCATGAGGCAGCCACATCCAGAATAAGGAAACACAGATTCAAAGATGGCCTCGTATTACTCCCGAAAAATATGCGAAGAGCCACCTCGGTCATAATGCCGAAATGACCCACGGCAAAAAACTGACTTTGGAGGTCATAGAAACCAGGAGCGGGGTTACAACCTCCCAAGTCCAAGAGGTACTCAACAGGGACCCTTTTCATTACCAGAGGATCTCTCCAAACGCTCAGAAACGTTTTGTAACTCTGCTCCAAAACGAGTGCCCCTCGGACGTCCTCCAAGATAACCAGCTCGACGATGCATATCAACACATCTCGGGGAAGATCAACCAGCGAGCGACGAGATGAGAACACCATCACTGAGGAGAAAATAGAAAGGATGGGAAGAAGGGGCATAGCCGCATACAAGACGAGGCTTTACCCTCCCTACTCCTATTTATAAAAAGAAAAAGGGGGGGGGGGGAAACATAAAGGAACAAAGAGAAGACGGAGAGACCTCCCCCCTCAAGCAGATGACACCTCGTCTGACGTGCACCATCATTGCCAATTACTTCGGGAAATGCCAAGCGCTGCCAGAACTTGCACGAACCAATCAGAAAAGAGATAGGCCTGACACGGCCCCCCACGATACCCTACCTAAAGCTGTGTCCACTTTTGACCCTAAGAGTAGGGGTCAATTTGGCACCAAAAAGGTATCTCGCTAAAACAATTCCCCGGGCTACGGAAGACGAATTCAGCAAAGATTTCAAGACGAAATATTTCCCCCTTATTAACAAAGGAGGAAGCTACGGAAACATCAAAGAGTTCAAACTCGGGCCACCGGCCCACCAAAAAGTCTACCACAAATTATTTAGGATTACAAATTCATGTTTTGGAGAGTACCCAAAAGGGGCCCAACTATTACAACCCCAGAACGACTTAGGGCAAAGGCGTTACATGCCTTTAGGCTCCACCTCTGCGTCGGAGCTCCTCGCGGCATCTCGAGCAACGCCTGTCCCGACTATCTCGGGAATAGGATCACCTTGTGCCTCGTTCAAAGGAGTCTCGATTAATGCGATCTCGGGCTCTAGCCTCGAAACATCAGGGTGATGAGAGGTCTCCTGAGAAGATGCTATCTCATCCATAGCAGCCAACATCTGCATAGATCCACGTTCCGGGTCGTCCTTTGCCTCGTCAGAAGCCTTCTCCCCTGGCAGCTTGGGGCCAACGATATCCTCCAGCTCGTCCATGGGCGAAAAATCCCTAAGCTCAAAGTCAGGAGGGGGACGCAACACCCAATGGGTCCCTTGCTTCTCGATCCTTCCCCCCTTGAAAATCATGTTCTTTAGACGCGGGAGGTTCAGAGGGGCTAGCTCGGGAGTGACCCAATTGGGGTCACGATCCCTCATTACTTTCAATTCTGCCTCCGAAAAAGGAACTACGCGATGGCCAGCTCGGACAGCCTCGGAGTAAAAGCCGGGAGAATCCCATTCAAGCAACTGATACGCGGAGACCCCAGAAGATGCCGCCATTCTCATTACATGTTCCTTCCCTTGAGTAAAGTAGAGAAAGAACTGGCCACGGACTGCCTCGGCATACTCATTAGACTCCTTGAAAGAATTAACTATCTCTTTAGAATGCTTATCGCTCTTCAAGAATTTGATCCTACCAATGGCCTTCTTGTACTTGGCCTTCAGTTCGGACATCTCTTTGCTAAGCCCTTCTACCTGAGCCTGACGTTCGAGCTTTAAAGAGTTCATCTGACTCGTATGTTCCCTGGTCTTGTGCTGTAACTTCAGTTCCGCCGAGGTTAGAGAATCCCTCAGCTCCTTAGAAAAAGCATTCACCGTCTCGCTTTGGATCCTTAGCTCGGCATTCATATCTGAAAGTTTCCTCTTCTCCGAGTCCATGCGCGCAGCTAGATCCTGGAAAGCGACAGCCAAGGAGGACATCTGAAAAGAAAAACAGGAAAGGAATCAGAGCCTTATAAAGAAAGCCAACTCTAAAAAGAGAAATTATATGATACCTCACCAATAGCCAGCCCCATTAGGTCCTCAACTTGAACGGGCTCCAAGCTCTCCATTTTCTTCACAAGACTGAGCACCTGAGTCCTCTCTATAAAGCCTCGGCCATAGACCATGCTGGCTTCAGTGCGACAGGGCAGATCAATATTGTTGAGACGGGGTACGTCCCCTATCTCGGCACCAAGACGCCGGCCATCCATCTCATAATAGGGAGTGCGATACGACGGCAAATCCCAGGAAGGAGCAGAAAGCTTCTTGGTACTCCCTACCACGTCAGTCGCAACGACATCCTGCTCCTCCCCATCTCGCCTTGAGGGAGGAGACACACGTTCAGAAGAAACCTCATCGAACAGCTTGTATTTACCTTTCTTCAGACGAAGGGGATCAAACTCGAGAGCAGCCGGGGATTCACCAGAGTGGGAAGATCCTAAGTGAACCATTTCCTGGTCCCCATCCTCCACCTCCGAGAGGCGACGCCTTTCTCTCTTTACCACAGGGGGCGGGCAGAAGAGGGCCCCTCACTCTTCCTCTTGCGGGACAACTGTGGCCTTTCCCCCTTCGGCTCCTCCTCAGCCTCCGGGCCCTTCGGTAGCTCGATCTCAAGGAGAAGTGACAAACAGGTTCGTCGAGCCGAAATAGCTTCTTTTTGCCGGGGGCTTAGGGAATCAACATCAACCATCTTCATAGTTCCTGAAAAAGAGCAAAAAGAAAATCGTCAAAGACCAAAAGGCTAATACGCATACGGCAAGTAAAGAGGAAAGATCACAAGAGACAGACCCCACTGTTTACTCAAGGAGCACTTGCCACCATCTCGGCAAGACAGGCAATCTTGGGCAAACACGGGTTTTCCTGCCTCACCATAAAGAACATACTGGGGCACATGGATAAATGAAAAGGGGACTCGAGATTCAATCCCCTCGACGGGAACGTGCGAGACACCGCATCTCACCAACAAAGCTTCGTCACTGATTATCTTACGCCAGCTAAATCGAAAACACTGAGCCGACAACTTGTTTTCCGGAAGATCCCTCACTCCCAAGGCTCCGAACAATGCCTTCACTATGGAAGAATCCCCGGGCATAGAAGCATTTTTGCTAGAGGGCCACCGCTGACAAGCTCCCGACGGAACAGGAAAATTCCAGCCCTCAGCCGACTCAACAAGGAACACCTTGTCAGACCACCACAGCACTTTGTTGTCAAAGCCATAGAGCAGGTGTGTATAGTCTTTCAGGCGCCTTGCTTGAAGAAGGCCCCGAGATACCATAAAGTCAAAAAAGTCATGAAATCTCGTTAGAGTCGATTTGCAACTTAATCCTCGAAAAATCACGATGAACGAGATCAAAGCAATGACAGTATTCCGAGATAGGTCCACCGGAGCCGAACTCGTTGCCTGAAGAAACTCTACTGCGAAAGGATCAAGAGGTAATCTCAACCCCGCAGAAAAAATGGGAAAGATAAAAAGCCACCACATCCTTCCTTAGCCTCAAAGAGGAAAGCGACTCGCTAGGCGAGGGGAGGAAAGCCCGATATCTATCTCGAGGAATTTGGTAATCTGAATACCATCGCTCCAAGTCCTCCTCCGTGCATTTGTTCCAATTTCCCTCATCGCGGGGAACGTCTCGCTTTCGAGAGGCAAGAGGAGTAACGCGCGGAGCCTAGCCTCCGGTTCGGGAACACCCTGCTGGCTCATATCTACGGGAGGAACAAAGCTTGGGTCAGTGGAAGAAGAAGACAAAGACGAGTTTGAGGAAGAATCAGAAGAAGCGGAAGAAAAACTAGGACAACGCATGCGCCATTGCCCTTCGGAGATCACTGGACCTAGCGGGGAGGGAAACTGGATCCTTATGAACTTCACCAAGTCTGTCGGAGTATGGATGGGCAAGTAATCAGAAAAGAAAGGCCTAATGTCCAGAAATTCCTCATATTGGGTAACCGAGGGAATATGCTCATCGTTGCCCCCGTAATGACGGAGGAGAACATTCAATTCCTTTACGGGAACCTCTATCCACCCCTTCGGATGCGATCGGTAATTCGAGAAAGCTCGGTCAAAAAGGCCCAAGGAGCCTCGTATCCCGTGAAGCCCCGCCGACCCGGGACACAGGCACGCTTCATTCGAACCATCCCTACTTTACAAGCTATAGGACAAGACCACTCTCAGGGATCACTGTCCAGCAGAGTCTACTGAGATCTTATGAAGACGGTACCCCTAATACCGACACCCTAGTGGGAAAAGACGACAAAACAAGAAGGACAGAGACAGGAAAGTACATGTTAAATGGGCGAGACGCAGTCAAAGAAGAAGCAATGGCGGAGAGGAACCCAGTCTCTGAGGATAAGGAACGCTCTCAAAATAGCTTTCCCACGCCAGCAACGGAGCAAAAGCAAGGAAGAAACTAATTAGTTTTGGTTTTTAAAATGTTCCGAAGTCTCCCCCTGACTGATGGAGAAAGCCCTAGGAGTCTCAACACGACCGCTGCAATTCTCATCATGGCCCTCAAAAGACGTGATGACACGTCCTAGGGATAGGAGACCCCAGACGCTTACCAACGCGTGAACCTCACTTAGAGACGGTCCAAGGCCCTCCTTCCGGGGCCCAACACCACGACCCCACGTGGCGGCTCTTGGCTTCTACCTCGGACATAAATATCCTCGGAAGAACCCAGGGAACTTTATGAAGAGGAAAAGTGCTCACCTCGGCCCACGAGGCTATATCCCGTTGTGTCATCTCCAGAGCCGAGACGAGATCGGAGCCCGCGGACGAGATCACAACCATCCTCACGATGACGTCATTAGGCAAGACATATAATATCGCACACGTCATACGAGATTCAATTCCCAAACCCCCTTCACGGGCAGCACGTCAACATTCCCCTTTAACCGAATGGGGGAATCTCCTGTCCTTAGGTGTCAGAAGATCGCGGCGCACCTAGAAAAGGACAGCCACTCCACCCCCGGATGGTGACATCCAACGGCCTCCCTCTTATAAGGACCAGCTTCCTTCTTAACCAAGATAGAGACACACAGAAAAAGAAATATACACATAGTCCACCCACAAAGTTCACCATATATTATTCATTTTTCTCCCGAAACCCTAGTTCCGGTGGCTTTGCTATAAATCCTATCTCATCATCACGCCGGAGGCCGTTCGCCGGGGTCCCCCCCCCCCCGGCTCGGTTAACGGTTTGCTCATTTTGATAGGGTCCACCCGAGGTACCATCTCGTCACCTGCCTTTTCTCCGCGCGTGAATCGACTGACCGCTTGATCTCGACGGCTGTTGCGCACTTTTGCAGCATCAAAGTGACTCCTTTACATACCAAAGACAACTTACCAGGTGCCCCAGAGAGCAAGTTAGACAATAAAGGCTTCTTGAGGGTGCATCTGAGTAGCAGCTAAAAATGAGTGTCTCCGGTCCTGATGGGGGTGTGCATGAACCATAAACTTTGGCAGCCCCCAACCAAGGCCAGCAGCTGCGCAATAAACAAATCACTCTGCTACCTGAGAACTGTTACATATTTTGATACAAAATTAGTCGGTAGCCTTCTCCACAAGCAATGAGAGGAGGCTTTGACCATTCTAAGGCAAGCATGGTGCCCCATTTAGACACAATGAATCACCGAACCACTATAACAAACTGCCATTAGATGGGATTAAAGCATTAGTACAGATCAACCAAACAGTAAAATCATGCGATAAAACTCGTGCTGCCATCCAGCATAGGGTGCTACCTCTATGCAACGTTGACTGAATATCTCTCCTTGTTACTTCACCATTTTGTTGACATTTCTGTCTTCATCAAGTTTATGGAACTTGAAGAGTTACAAAAGCTGTTCCAGCTTCAAAATCAACACAAAGCTTCCCAGTCACTCACAACAGTTCCAGCTTCAATCAATGCAGAACTGACTAAGAATTAGTCATGAGAGTTTTCTACAACACTTTCTGAACTATATGTAACAAATTACATATTGTTACATGCATGTTACAAACTGACTCATTTGAGATGTAAAACACCTGCCCATAAAAGTTGTTTGTAGAACTTGATATGAACAAATAAGTACACAAGGTTGGTGATCAGTTTTCCATTTTCCAATTGAAATGTTCCTTCAGTATGTCTTTGGAGGTTTTCCCAAATCCTTTGGCTACTGCCTTCATATTCCTAAGTTTGACAACTTCCTGTTTTATCTGATCCACCCTCTTCAGGACAGCATCAAGCAAGTTATCAGGGTTGGATGAGGACTCACGTTTTGCAAGCTCGCTCCTTTCTTTGTCAAGCTGCTGATAAAGATCTAAAAGATGACTCTTTTGAGCATTAAAGCGCTCCTCTGCAAGTTTGTACTCAGACACCTGTGACTTCTTCAGTGCCAGCAGAACCTGATCAATCTCATCCTCGAGTTTCAGGGATTCAATTTGATAATCAAAATCTCCATACAAGGGGTTTGTAAGTAAAGGCTCATCGTAATTGGAGACTTCCATTGGTTCATTTTCATGCTCAGAGAAATCTACTATTACCAAACATTAAAATGAATAATCAACGCATTAGAAGAGAGCCTAGCAGTGCCAAGAGGGGAAATTATCATACAGATAGACCAACTCCCTACTCTAAGTCTCGGTTGGTAGGGGAAGAGGCAGAACTCAGAAGGTGCCCCATAGCGGTAAATAATAGGGAAACCACACAGCATATGTTTATGTTTTAGGGTTCCACTGAGCTGGCAAAAATAAAAAATGAATCTGTGACCTACATAGGAAAAAGTATGAACATACATTCTGTCATCCGCCATACCATGGAACTAATTGTCGAATTAATGCACACACAAGTCGACTGAGGGACATAAAATTGCTCTTTATAAATTTTGGACGAACACCCACCAAGAGAACATGAAACAGTAAAGGATGCTGAATGAGTCTTAATCTCTCCTTTACTTTTTCTTTTTCTTCTTTTTTTTATTTGTTCTCTGTGGGGTATGTGAAAACTACGTCTCGGAATGCCCATCTAGAAAACATACTACTACGAGAAAGGAAAAGCATTCATCGATTTTTTTCTCTCTGGGTTATGTGTTGAGGAAAACATACTACGAGGAGAATAAAGGAAAAGAGTTCATCACGCGGTCTAATGTCTTGGTCAGAGAAATATTTCATTTACAATAAAAAGGGAACCTGGGGGAAGTTACCTGTGGTAATAGTTGAAATGTCTTCCAGTTTCCAAATGTCTTCAAGGGAAGTACCATTTTTAAGCTGACACAAGTATCAGAAGGGTCAATTTTTAGAAACCATAATGATATACAAACATCTTCAAGATACTTATTTCTCAATTATCACTTGTCCATCATCTGATGTGCTATACCTTAGTCATGCCCAGTTCAATATGATGCAACAGCCTTCTAGCATTTATTTTGCCTGAGCCACGCAAAGCAGAAATGCAAATATTAAAAACCTTCTCAATGTCAACCTGGGAATCATTAGATTCACAGCTCTTGAAAAGCTTCATGATATATGGGACCAAATCTGTTCTGGATTCACAGCGCCTACAGTAATACTCAGCATCCAAACCAATGCTTCCTCCAACGGTACCTGCCATGTATGAACGGAGACCACATTCTAGGTGGACACCGTGCCCACACACAAATCCGTCACCAATTACTGCCTCACATCTAAGAAAGTCATAGCCTCCACGGGCTGCATTAACAAACCTACAACAAAGTATACAACAACAGTGGCGACAAAAATACGGCTCACTACAGCAAACATCACAGGAGATGGCATCGGAAGGAGGAGTCTCCCCTGCTTCTACTAAGCTGCAGCACATACGGTTACCAGCCTTACAACTTTGAGTTGCAACCTGTGAATCATTGTCTGAATTTCCGGAGGCAGGCCCCTGTTCTTGCCACTCCATGCTATCTGCAAGGTGTTTGGTCAAGTTAATGAAGATGTATACAATTATATTCACACATACAAGTGCACAGAGATTGAGGGATAGTGAGTCGATATGTTTCCACTGAAATATCTGCGATAATTGAGCATGAACAAAAACCAATTAGTAGGGTATACATGGCAATCCTAAAATCAGTATCCGAAGCTTAAATGTCTCACTGCATTAAAGAATTCCAAAATCAAAGATCACTGAGTGTGAAGTGGAGGAAAGGTCTTCATACAAATCCACTGAAATCGTAAGCACATTAACATAGCAAAGAATGTCAAAGTTTTGATATGGAATAGAAAACTCACAATCTCTAAGTAAGAAACGATACATTTTCCAAAACGAATGTCAGTTTTGGTCATATACTGCAATAAATAAGTGACATTCGGTATGATGATTCAAACTCAATGAAACATTCTGGATTAGCAAAACATTCATTTAAGCATGAGATAAAAGCACAGAAGTCAAAAGAATTAGAGTTTTGAAGTTTGTATTTGACCAACATTATCATTTTGGACAGAGCACTTGAACTTACATATCAAATCATGAACAATCAAGGAATCATGAATCCATGTTAAACAATTGCATATGGTGGCAAGAATCTAAATGTTCTTTTGTGCGGTGCACAAGAACATTGTAAATGGCTTTGATAACATCAGTCAAATGTGCATCTCTGCTACAAGTTTTCCATTTGCATTATAGTGTTCGACATTCGATCAAGTATTACCCAGGAAAAAATATGCAAACTGGCTGGTAGCTCATCAAACCACATATCTAGGCCAGATTCCTGACTAGTATGCAAAATGAAAATTCATGAAGCAATAGGCTCATTATCTACGATGTACAGCCATACCATAGCCCCACTGGACTAAGAAGATGCAGGACTAATCTTATCATCAGCACACATTGTTTTAGTCAGTCTAAAAGATGGACACATTGTTTTATATTATCTTTTTTTATTTTTATTTATTTTGGGGAGAAAGGGGGGGGGGGGGAAGAGTGAGGGAGGTTGACTTCATGACCAGTAAGAATAGATCAGAGCATTAATTTCATCTGTGATAAAAAAAAAAAATTGTCAGGAGTGAATTATGAGCTGCAATCACCGAATCATCTGTAGTCTGTAGAGCTAGCCTAAGGAAGATTTACGAAAACATAAATCATTATAATATGAAATTCGTACGACAGATCCTAGAAATCCTGAGGTGCTATGTGAAAGAGAAATGTTCCCTATTAGTGGTAGTTTATTTCATCCTCTTATACTGTTCAGCCATATCCTAGAACTTACTTCCTCCGTCCCACTTGAAGGGTTACACTTTCACTAGGTACGAAGATTAATCAATCGGTTAACAATGGCGGATTTCCACAAAAGCCTCTTAAGAATGTGATCCATATTTATACCTTTCAAAAAGTGGTGATAATTTGGTCGAGTGGGATGGCCAAAAAGAAAACATAAGTTTTCAAGTGGGAGGAAAGAAAAAAGAAAGTGTAACCCTAAACCCTTCGAATGGGATGGAGGGACTAAGTATCTATACTAAGTTTAGTGTGTCCATGGATACTTCTACTCTTTGGTTGCGACGTGTTTCTTGAAAATAGAGGTAGTTTTGATCCCTCGTTGCACCTTTGCGCTTGAGCAAAGATCTTAAAGATATAGGACTAAATCATAGAATCTACTTTCCTATGTAAAAGTCAACATAATAATTAAGACTAAATCAAATCAAATCACCAATATAAACACAAACTAAGGCAGAAACGATCAATACAGACTAGAACAAGACAGAAAAACCACCAGTTCAAATTCGAGTTTAGGCTGCGTTTCAGCTGGATACTAGTGCTTAATTTCATCCTATCAATGGCTTTCAGAGGCCATCTCAGTTAACAGGTTTTCATAAATTTGCAGTTCATTACAATACCAAGGGATATTAGAAACTTTTCACTTTTTTAACAGGCGGACATATCCAGTCAAATCTGCACCATTTTCATATAGGAAATATAAAAGACTGAATCTGTCTATAAACAATATGTGCCAAGAAGATATGACTACTTAATGACACCTAATCAGAGATCACATCTCAATGAAGCATTGGTTTATATTCTGTAGCACAACAAACTCCCTAGCTTATTCTTGAAAAAGTTAGAAACACGAAACGATGAACTAGGACTTACCTTTAACCTTTTTGGAGGGAACCTTCCAAGTGAAGGAGTCAAAAAATGCTTTAACATCTGTACCGGGAAATGCTGTCATGATAAACCGTTCAAGTGAAAGCTTGCTTCCGAATCCTCCCACCTTATGTTCCTTTTGAAGGTGAGAAGGAAGGTACAGGTATCTATCCATAAAGTTACCAGAAACTGCGATTCTCTTTCCAACCTTCCAACGCCATTTATCACCCGGATTAGGAAAATCCTCAGGAGCATACGGCATACCTTCACCTGAGTCCTGGGGCAAAACTGGAAATAGATGAAAACCATTTTCCTCAGTCCCAGTGGTGTTTCCTTTATTTTCATCCTGAAGGCCAATCTCCATAGACTCAACCGCTTTGCTGACAATTTGGAACCCTACATTAATACCCCATTCATCAAATAATTAGACTGAAATACAGTTATTTTCAGGAGCCTAAATCTTATCAGCCAAGTTTCGTAAGCAATGGCACTCACGTTTACTTTCAATTCTTCAAATGTATCTAAGCAGATCAGAACAAACTCCTTAAGGAGAATTGGATCAATTTGACCCACATGCTCGACCGTTTCCTATTCTCAAGAAGAAAGATCCACCAATGTAGTCACACAACCTCATGATTCAAGTAAATAAGCAAAGACATAATATTACACGTAAGCAGGATTAACAGTTGACTATGGAGAGTGACTTGAGGTTGATCCTTGCACTAAGATAATCACGCTTTACTTCATTCAGTTGTAAGTAAACTTGTTTTTTCAATAATAATGGACACTATATTAGGATATAAACTTTCTATTTGGTTAGTTATCTTTGTGTTGCTCAGGAACCTTGAACCTATTCAAAGACGCCATTTAATTGGAGCAGAGTTAAATTCATTTTCTTCCTATGTATCAGATTTTTAATTTTCAATTCACAGTTACAGTTGAACCTTGCACATTTTCAATGCACAGTTACAGTTGATCCTTGGCTGAACCTTGAACCTTGCACTACAGATGTTACTCACAAGTGCAAACTTTTTCATCTACTGATAATTTTTCCTTTCTTTCCAAAGGTTTGACAGCAACGTTTCTTACTCAAAACTTTTAACCAAACACATGTACATGGTGAAAATTTCAAGAATAATTAAGATAATGAAACACCACAATGGAATGGACTCACCAATTTATTTAATTTTAAAGGTTCAGCCAAAATACTCCGGTTACAGTCAATCTGATTTCAGAAGACCAAGTTTTCAAAAAGCATATCAATGGAGCAGCACAAATATTTCTCAGAATGCCACTTCAAAGCATGAAAATTAAATTACTCAGCTAATTACAGTGGTATATGTGCATCATTCAACAAATTAATTTGAGCAAGTAGATATCATTTACTAAAGTTTGAGAAAAACACATGATTAATGACGTAAAATATACGATGATCTGCGTCACTGAACAATACGCACCTAAAACACATTCACTTTAAACGTCAAATGAATAATGACATAAAATGTACGTAATACGCGTAGAGAGAGAGAGAGAGAGAGAGAGAGAGAGAGAGAGAGAGAAGCGGAGGTGCTCAAAGCATTTACCTGGATAAAAGTGGCGGTGAACGGCGTGATTGATGCTCCGACGTAGGGTTTCCACGACGAACTAGATTTCCGCAATTCTCGAAAGTACACCTGCAACAAAATCGAATATGAAACGATAGAGAGCAAAAAAATAGAGGAAATCTTCCGAACGGATACAGATCATATTCATATATGCAGACAAATAATCAGAGAAAAAAAATACATTTCGATACCTCTCTCCGTCTCTCTCAATCTCTCTGAAGCCCAAAACGGCCAAACCCCCGAGAAAGAGTAAGCTTGACTAGAGCTGCTTCCAGCGGGAATCTCGAGTTCCGACAACGAAACAAATTTCAGGGTCCTCTTTTCTCCTAGCTGGAAATCGAACTGATTAGATCGAAAATATAGTATTTTATAAATATTTTAAAAAGTTTCAAAATAAAAAAAGGCGATTTCAATTTTCATAAAAAGAATTCAGAAAATTATAATACGTTTCGATTTCGAAAACATGAATTTTTTTGAAATTTCGATTTTTCAAAATTTTGAAACTTTTTGAAATATTTAAAAAATTACATATCTATTTTTTTAAATAGATATTTTTTAAAAAAAATCAGAAAAAGTTTTTTAGAAAATATTTTTTAAAAAATTCATACCTATTTTTTTTAATCATAGATATTTTCAGAAATATTTTTCTAGAACAATTACATAGGTGAAAGTAAATAAAACAAACCGATAAATGAACATCTGACCAAAACTAACAGTTAAATTACTGTAACTAAATCAAAAGATTCATAAATATCCAAAAATATTTTTTCAAAAAATTGAACCCCACTTTTCATTTATTTGTAATATATTTTTATATTCGAATGAGTCAAAATAATCTTTTACAATTACTATATGTATTAAGAAAAATTATGATTTTTCAAAAAAAGTAATACTTACTAAAATAGTTTTTATATCATTTTCAAACGTATATTTCGTAAACTGTAAGTATAGAGCTTTACATACTATTAAAATTATAAACTACATAAAAAATAAAAATATAGAGGAGAAAAAAACAGTACTATTAAAATCACTAAAAGTTATGCATATGTGATGACTATTCACTAGTAAAACTTATTCAAATTATTTATATATTACATCATTTTTGTGAAATCTAGTTATTTTTTTATTTTATTTTTTTTTTAACTTGTGAAATCTAGTTTATTGAAATAAAAAATGACTATCACTATATTTATCATTAATCCTATTATTTTGTTAATGTTACTATTTATTATATTTTGTTGCTTAAAAATCAACAAATACTGTATGTTATCTTTGATCCACTAATAATACATTTAAATTATTAGGAACATAAATTATTTGTCTAATGGTAAGTATCTTGCTTTGAGTGTGTTAGATCAAAATTTTGATTCTCTTCATATTTATTTTTTATTTTACATTAAAATCAAAAAATAAAAATTGGATCGAAATTTCAAATTTTGAGTTTGGAAATTTTTCGAATCGTATTTCAAAAGTTTTAAAATTGGTTTCAATTTCGATCCGAAAAAAATCAAAATAATAAATTTTAAATTCGTATTAAATATTTTTATTCTAAAATCGAAAATATTCGAATCGAATTCGATCGAAATTTTTCATCTCAATTTCTAGCCCTAATCCTCACTTTGCCTTATGGCGCCTCTTTTTTTGCCGGAGTCCTATTTTCTCTTTTTAAATATTTTAAATTATGTATTGCCTCAATTTAATAATGTACATATCGTTTCAAAATAACATTTTTACCCCTACTTGTAAAATAATTAGATCGTGTTAATGCAAAACTTTATAGTAAAATACTTATTAATTTAGAGGATAATTCTGTATGAATGTGTCTGAATATATAAGAAGCCACATTTGAAAGCTAAAAGTTGAATCAGTAAAACTGTTTGGTTACTGATCTGAATGAATTATCTGAATATTATCTATTGTCCATTTTAACCCTCTCATAGAGGTTGTTTGTTGTTTATAATTAATGAAAGTAATATGAATATATTTTTATTTTGAATTGATTACTTAAAAAATAAAAAATAAAAAATATATTTATTATGTATATTAAATTTATTATCTCTATTTACCTAATTATTTCTATATGGCTACTTAATTATCTATTACCTTTGTCCTTAATTTTAATCTAATTTAGTTTTAATATTATTATTTGATATATTTACTATATTTTAAATTCTAAAAATTATTTCTTTTTATGATTAGAAATAAATTACTAATCATAATTTAAATGAGGCATGCTGTTACATTTATTTTATTGATACATTTGATATTCTTATCTAATTTCAAAAAAAAAATACAAGAAAAGAGTTCTAGAATAGAAAAATAAATTTATAAAAATGAATTTTCGAATTAAAAAAAATTATAAGAACAAATAGTAGAATAAAAATATAATATTAGTTGATACATATAAAACACAAATATAATTCTATTTTATTTTAATTTTATGCATAAGAACTCAAAAATGTTATATATATAAAAGTGACGTATAATTTATTTTAAATTTTATTAAATTAAATGTACAAAGAAATAAAGAAAGAAAAAGTTCAAAATTTAAATATTTGTTAAAGGGATAAAATTGTCCAAAAGAGTTTCAGATGTAGGTATTAACTATTCAGCTTTAATTTTAAAGTTGATTGGTTAAGACACTTTAAGCTGCTTTCAGATTTGAAAGAGAAAAATTAGCAAACAGTCTAATTTCTAAATTGTCTGATTAAATTACACAAAATCTCCTTTCAAATGTTCATTAATATCGAACAAACGTTACATTAGTAAGGATACTTAACGTAGTTTTTCAATCACTAATATTGAGTACACTAGTAGACTTAAGATTGATAGGCTTAGATTCCTTTTTAAGCTTCGTTTTGTCGAATCGATGTTATCACCTTTACTTGTTCTGATTGATTCGATAGTTTGTCAGTTGCATGTGCTTCTAGAGATTCTACAATCTGTCCTACCTGTACTTCTACATGATATTACTTTTGCTTGTTCTAGAGTTGCTCGTTCATTTCTTAAATTACTTTGAATGTTTTGTATATATTGTTGCAAAGCTTCTTCCCAAGTTGGTTTCCTTTGTTAATAAGGAATTTCATTTCGGCGTCGATGAGTCCACGGACTTGTGCTGAATAATTATTGTTGACAACTTTCGTGCTCGAACCATTCCTCATTTGTCTTTTAAGTGTCATCAATGATTTGGTGAAGAATTTGAAGAGATAAAATTGAGTTTTGGATTTTAGGTTAAAGATTTTAGATTCTTGATCAAATTAAGGATTTTAAACGGTTAAAACTTAAAATTTCTTTTGGTAAAAGTGTTTGAAAGTGTTTTGAATCTAAATTTTGCCACACAAAAAAAAACAAATTTGATAAGATTTGATTAAAAATTGAACTGGAGATGAAGAAGGAGAATCTTCGGTTGTTTAGGGTTTGTAAAATCGGGAAAAAATGTGTGTGAACTTGTAACTTATCAATTCTACCGAAGAGAGGTTACGGTTGTGACCAAGGAGGTTGCGGCTGTAGCATGCTCACTGTATGATTTAGCTAAAACAGCAGAGGGGTTACGGTTGTGAACATTTCTTGACATTGAGAATGAGAGAGAAAGAGAAATATGATCTTTCCATATATCACCAGAACTAAACAATATGTGTACAGGGAAAACAATATAAAGAATGAAACTAATTACACAAGGGTCCTTCCACTATCAGAAGTTACACACGATACCCCTGAACTCTCAATGTAGCCCCCCTCAAACTGGACACTGTAAATAAATTGAAAGTGTTCAGTTTGCTAAGTAGATATTGAAGTTGGTTCGAAGACAAAGCTTTGGTGAGTAGATCCGCCACTTGCTCAGTTGTAGAGATGTGCAGAGTGCGAATAAAACCCGTGGTAACCTTGTCACGAATCAAATGGCAATCGATCTCAATATGTTTAGATCGTTCATGGAAGACAGGATTGGTAGA
>JAOWAN010000054.1:9906639-9919970 GCA_028566635.1 Lobelia cardinalis | reverse complement strand
CGTTCAATGTCAAATTAAAGCAAATTAAAAGATAGTGGCATTATTGCCTACTGGGTCAAACGTCAGTGGCATAATGGAGTATTATGCCCCAATATAAGTGAAAAAGAGGGGTACCATCTTTTCAACAACCTAGCCTCTGTGAAAGAGGAGAATTCGAATTTCCTGTCCTACTTGGTGTCTCATCTCCTATCTCATATCTCTTAAATATTAACACATACCTTATTAACTAGAATTTTAAAATTTAGGATCATCTTTTAAACGGCTAGGATGAGATTTTAGAAAAATGAGATCAGGAATGAAACACCAAATGGAACAGAAGATCCCGACTCGAAAGAGGAAAGAACATTGCTACACAGAAGAAAATGCTGTGAATATCTAGCTTGATTCAAGGGAGCGTATGTCAGATCAGCACAAGACCTGTAATAGCAAGGAATTTAAGGAACCTGAAGAAGAGAGCATAAAGAACTCAGAAAGAGAATATAGGAAACTTGAAAGTTTATTTCAGAATTGTTAAATGTGATGCAGCTGGGCATCTTTCTTTTTCATTTAAACCCTCTCTCAGGAAACTTGAACAGAGGAGATCAAAGCAAAAACAGCTTTGCCCACGCAGACAAACAAATAATGGCGCAGTATGATGAGCCTTCTCCTAAACACCATATGTTATAAACTACTACTTTTTTTCACATTAGAGACTAGTACTACTACAAGTTTAATTAACATTAGGAATACAACCTACTCTTGACAAAAGCAAGAAATAGGACAAGGTCAGAATAAGGATAAGCACACATATCAGCTACCATTAAAAGGTTAGTGATTACAAACCATTTTTAGAAAGAGCATCTCTTTTTTTTATATATTAGAGAGGGGTCATGATATCAGTGTCATCATTTTCCAAGACCAGTAGTCATTCATGTCTGTCTATCGGTAGTAAGCTTGCTGATAAGCAGGTGCCATTCCATTCCCATAGCCTCCATAAACTGGATAGTTGATCGGAGTACCTGGATATGACCCAAGGGGTGGAGAGAGAGGTGCAGCTTCTGGTGAGTAAGTGGCATAAGGGTTGGTGGGTGGGCTTCTGCTTCCATGGCCATACATAGGGGGCGGGACTGGATATGCTGTTACCGCAGCAGGGTACTGAGTGTGCGATGGAGATCTGACGAATGTTGGTGGTGCTGGGAAAGATGACACATATGCATTTGTTATGCGACCTGCCTTGGCAGGAGGCATGGGACCCACATTGCTTGCTCGCGTTCGCTTATTAGCTGGGACTGCTGCAGCCGGCCTTTTCTTTTCACTCTTGACCTTCTCCAGCTGTTCAAGGCGCTTCTTCAAATTCTCAGGAGGGAATTCAGCCTCGAGTTTATATTCTTCAATGCACTTGATGACCGCTCGAAGTGCTGACTGCTCCTTGCGTGCAGCTAGGTGCTGCAAAAGTACCAACCAACAAGAGAAAAGAAATGAGAGCAAAACTAGTAAAGTGTTAGTAGATGATTGAAAATGCAGGTCACTAGGAGGTCATCTACCAATAAGCAGCAGCTTACGCGTCATTACACCAAAGAACTGAGTTGCTTTGGAGACTCCGGACATGATATTAGAGGTCATGTACATTATCTTTTTAAGAAAACTTACTGTTCAAGCACAATTCCATAATTTTGATCATGGTCCAAAAATCAGATAGACAAAGCAGTCAAACTAACTTTTATATCCCACAAAAAAAACCTGTATGTGCTTCTCAAGGAGTGCACCATCACAAAGGATACCTGAAGCGCCACACAATAAATGATACAGGACGAGAACAGAACATGCACATGTGTACGGATCCATATAGAATACCAAAAGAAAAGATTGGATGTTCAGCATGAAGAACAAGAAAAATTACCGCAGCACGGCCAGAATTATTTGGATCTTCCAGAATAGAAGTTGCAACCTTTTTTGCGTCCTTCAAAAAAGCTTTGAGCAAAGGCACGGGAGGAAATCTGTCCACGAGGCCAACTTCATGGGTAAAATGCACAGCATCTACCTGCTGTCCCCTGCTGATCAACTCTTCAATCATATCTGCAAAATAAAGAAGCATGAAACACCAATTCCATGAGTGATAAGTAGTTTACCCTAGATGGGGCTTCAACTTCTGGAAAGAGCAGAACAACCTAATTACTTCAGGAAAAAGAATCAAGTTGTTACTCTACTTGCAGAAATTCGAGAAAAGAAATTTCAAATGGTAAATGTCCAAATTAAAAATAAAATCAGAGCTCACATAGAACAGCCATGTTACATGTGCATAGGAAGATCATCATACTTCTATTTACACACTTGCAAATGTGGACAAATTGTTCATCTTTTTCACTTTATTTTAGATGAATTTATAGGTGTAAGTACCACCTAACTCTTGATTATTGGAATGTACAAACGTAAATTTAGGGATTTAAAATGCTTCTGTCATCAAAGTTTCACTGAGAGTTAAATTGTGATAATATCTCCGCTTGGCACACATTTCTTTCCTTTTCTGGACTAAAGATGAGGCTCACCACAGGTAATGGAATAACACATAGTAAAAGTAAGAGTGAGAAGTAACCCATTCAAGATTGACAGCCAAACACACAAGCACACACCGTGTCTTGTTCATCTGTAGAGACTTCAGCCAACCCCCTAGGACAAAATATGCATCATCGTTGCTTGAGCATAAACCCAAATGGGATCAGGCTCACACACACACCCAACCAAACTTTAAGAGAAGAGGAGGAGAAGAAGAAGAAACGTATCCATTCAAGTTTACTATACAACCAGCAAAGGTGCGCATTGAAGGTAACATAATGAAGAGCCAATATAAGAGTGCACCTCTAAACTCTATCAAGATAGAAAGAATCCTGTGCACATTTTTGGACACATTTCCAACGAAATAAAACCTGTAAATAAGGTCCAATATATTGCATCACTTTCGTAAGTATCTTGAGTGGGAAATCAGAAACAAAAGAAAAAACTTCAAAAGCGCCAGCTTTTGCGCAATTGCAAGTGCCCTTGTAGACCAACGCTTTGTGGCGCAGGTTCGAGTCCTCTAATCAATCTCTCAAAAATGGAGTTAAGCCTGCTAGTATATTACCTCCCTAAACCATAGATTGTGCACCAGGCCAGCCTTTATATACTTATAACTTAACAAGAGCCTTCTCAGACTAACAAACGGCCTCAATAACACACCAAACGCTTCAGGCATTCGCACAACTCAGAAGACAAAGACTACATGCCAATTGCTCTAGAAATTCTAATCCTAAATCTTTTCTTCAACTCTCATGAAGTTGAGTTATTATATCCAAGCAACTACTTTGAGAGCTATATCAAGAGCGTTTTATTATTCAGAAGGTTGAAGGGGACGTGAACCTAACCCCTGGTCCCTAATCCTTATCAATATTACCAGTGAAGCTACAGCTCCTTGGTTTGTAACAAGATCCTATTCCTAGATCATAATTTAACCCAGAAAATAAAAACAACTTCTAGAATGTCAACATAGTGCATCTGATCTATAATAATATACCATCATAGGAAAAAAGGTCTGTCTGCAAGAACATTCACACTAAAAAAGAGTAACAATGTCATAGATCCTACTAAAAATATATTTCCACTTGTAAGTGTTAGTAACAATGTTATAGATCCTACTACAAATATATTTCTCGCATAGGAAAAAAGGTCTGACTGCAAGAACATTCACACTAAAAAAGAGTTGGAATGGAACTCTTTGGCCAAAATTGTTAGCAAGCTGAAATGATTGCATGCAATACAAAGATATTGAAATCTAATGCCACTAGAGCACAGTTAGAGACTCTTTAACCAAATTATTCTCACTGTCTGATTTCTTCTTTTTAAATATGAAACGTGATAAATGATACACTACAAGACAACTTATTAGCATCCTATACTTTTAGAAAACATGTATTATTACTTTCATTGTAGCTTTAATAATGAGATGAAATAATTAATAGCTTCCTTACATGTATCGATGCTTCACTAGTCACAAGGCTCACAACCAAATAAGTATATGGATATGATGTACCATAGAAAATAGGGATCGTTCATAATTGTCTCAGTGTGAGCGGTACATCACATGTATGGCAAGGAGAATTACAGTACACATATTGCAAACAGCACAAAGCTCAAAATGGAGTGCCACGTGCGGCGTGCCGCATAAGTAAAAGAGAGCCATTTCAATATGCAAAATGATACATCAAGCGCAGTAGTTATACTATGATCTGAGGCGTCAGTTTTTTGTCCATACTAAATTAACGTTCATGGAGCTAATAAGAGAGCTCCCTAACAAGGGTGTGATATTACAACATAAAAGTTCCGATCCATAAACTAACAACCTAAATGAGAAATCTTCAACGGTCTTCCTAAAAAATATGGCGGACAATTCCCTACAATCTCTTTCCAAATGTAGTGATTAGTAAATACAGATTACAAAGAAGTCCATCCTACTACGTTTGTACTTCCCGATAAACGAAATATACTAGAAAACTAATACAAACCCCTCCCCCCACCACACACACAAACACTTTTCTCCAACTGCTATCACCAAAAACACAATGGGTGTGTCCTTCACCTAGGTTTTCGTCCAAATTTTTAGATTTTAGATTTTTCTATCTCATTGATCCCACAAATTTTCTATCTATCTCTCTCATACTTTTCACTTTAATCATTACAAAACCCAAAAAACAAATCAAAAAACCAACCACAAGAACACACCTAATGTAAGTTAAATTTGCAATGTGTACTTCCTATACCCCTCAAAGTCTATCATTTGCTCAAACATGATATATCAAAACAGTCTTAAAAGCTAGTAAAATTTAATAAATCAGTTATGACAGTTACAGCAAATAACTAACAAAAATTCTGAGACTTACCAGGCATTTTATCACCCAATCCAAGCGAAACAGCGAGCTTAGGCATCTGCTTCCGCCAAGCAGACCCAACTACAAGCTTCCTATAGAAATCAAAATCCTCATTCTTCACAATCCCGAAAGTAACCAAATGCTGCAAGAACGTATGCACATCTGGGGTCTTAACATTCTCGATCCCACCCCGTTGATCCAAACTCTCCTTCCACGTCTCCGCAATATCCTTAGCGCACTTCTTCACACTAGGCGTCACCAGCAACCTGCAATTCCCCAAAATCGGGTCCACCACCACCGGAATCAAGCTCTCCAACAACAACACACAAGCCCACCCCAAATCGTTCACGCTCTCGGCCCGTTTATCCACCGGAAACACCTCGGAAATCGCCTCGAGAACGAACCTAGCCGGATCCACACACTCCGCCAAAGCGACGGGTATCAGCGCCCTCATATCATCCATCTCTTTCTTCTTCACCGTCACGAACCTCCAAAACCCTAGCGAGTCCATTTTCAGGCAAAACGACTTCAGCTTCAGAATTAACCCCTCCGAGTCGTCTACTTCTGGAACGTCGTCACTTTCCGCAACTGCTTTAAGCGACGTTTCGAGTTTTCGGAGAGCGAGGGAGACGGAGCCATCGATTGTGGTTTCACGCTTGGTTAGGGTTTGGAGAGTGGCGGTGGTTTGGGAATCCAGCGTCTCCATCTTCTTGTTGAGAGCTTCGGATTTCTTCAAGAGGTCTTGTTCGAGAGATGTGAAGTGGTCGGAGAGCTCTTTCCAGAGGAGAGTGCAGCTCGTCATTAGAGAGGTTTGTTTCTGAAACTCGTCGAAGCTGGTCGGCGGCGGCTGAGCTGACGCGCCGCCGGGGTCGGGTAGTGAACCCATGGTGTTGTGCTGGCTCAATTTGCTGTGGTGGTACGGAGATGATAATACAACATTAAGGGAGAAACCCTAGAGAGAGAAAAGGGTAAGGGGGAATGGAGCGAGTGGGATTGGTTGGAAGAAGGATGAGAGGGTGGTGGCGATAAAGGCAGGTTGGAAGAACAGGACGGAATGATGATCTGGCGGATGCTTAGTGGGACACGTATGACGCCGTCGCACAATAAAGGTGGTGTGCTGTTGGACTATGATGCGCTGAGGGGTTCTATGGGGTGCGTAGGATAAGGGATTATATTAGGCCTGCGTTTGCATGATTAAGCCATTTGTTGCGATTATGAACCGCTAGTAACTCTGGGGAAAAAGAGAATTTCACCCACAAGATTTTATCATAGGGTAATTTGCGCTGCGTCCTCGTAGGTTTGCCAAATTTCGTGATTCCCCTTCAGCTTTCGCAATTATACAGGCGTACCCTTTTTCATTTTTTTCACAGATTCAATTAATTTAAAAAAATTATATAACTAAAATATGACAAAAAAATAATTTAAAGATAGTAATATAGTAAAATTTATCAAACTTTAATACAATTGATCAGTATTATTTTAAATATATAGGTATATTTAAATTTAAATTAATATATAATCCGACATAAAATTTAAAAAAAATGACTTATTTGGGAAAATGGGTATAGTATAATTCTATTATTAATTATATATCATAGCATATATATATTAACTCAATTCATCTTACAAAAGTAACTTGTAATTTATATTTTTTTAGTTCTTAAACTATAAATATTTTATATTTGTACTTTTAGTTAATTTTGAGCTATAACTATATATATTTTTTTTGTTTTTGATCACTTAATTAAACTATATACATTTTTTTTAACTATAAATATATTTTTTTGTTAAATTAATAATATTAGTTTTTATATAATAAATATATTATATATATAATATATATTCTACTTTATACTCTTAAAACTAAAAAATTATAAAACATCACAACTTATAAAATTATAAGTTACTTTAATAAGAAGAATTAACTTCATATATATATATATATACTACAAAATAATTAATTATATAATTATACTACATCGACTTTCAAATGCGTCTTTTTTAATTTTTTATTTTGAGTATGATTATTCATTAATTTTTAATTTTAATACAGGAATATTTTTGAAATAATTGTGATCAATTATACATTTTATTATATTAATATCTTTAAAGTTTTTTTTCTTATTTTATTTACATAAAAATTAATTAAATTAGTGAAAGAAATTAATGGATATAGGGGTAGGTTCCGTATAATCAGGGACATAGTCAGGATTTATTCGAGGTGGGGACGAAATTAAATAGGGGTTCAGGGTCAGCGTTCTCAAAAAAATGATTTCTAATTGGACAAGCATACAGATAGATCGGATCCACAAAAATTATAAATGAGAGCAAACGTCATAATAAGTTATACACAAACTGACTTCTTTGATTGAGGAAAATTAAATTAAAAAAAATTAGGTTATACCAAGGGTGGCGAAACTCGACGGAGAAGACAATCAAGGGGCGAAAGTCTCCATTTTTTCAGTCAAAGACTACTACATTGCAGAGATCGTCGACTCCACCTAAATTCGCTCTAGCTTATAATGGCTAAATCAATGGGAAGAGGACAATAAAATTTGATCAAATCATAAGGGGCGGCACAAATTACCCTTTTATCATATAACACTTTCATCCCTCAAAGTAAAAATTTGCTACATAAGTCCTTGACATTTTTTTCTCATTTCAATCTTGATACTATATAGAAGACCATAAATGAGCCAAGCCGTGTTTTATCAAGTTCAATTTAAATAGTTAAATAATCGTCCAAATCGAATAATACACAAATCCAATTGAGCAGCATATAAGCTTATCGAGTTTTGTAAGTATATTCGAACTTAATAAAATTTTAAATCAAACTTTACGAACTGAAGTCAAGTATTACTAGTCAAATCGAGTAAATATATTATATATATGATAAAATATATATATATATATGTGATTTGTAAATATCTAAGTAAAAGTAATATAGAAAGTTGGTAATTATGCGAACGAGTCAAGTCGAATCGAATTACTCGAATCGGAACCAACTTTACAATACAAACTCAATTTAACATGTCTGAATAAATTGAAAATGGCTATACATCCTCTTTTTACTATGTTACACGACTGTTAAGTCACGATCATCATGCATATCACGATCGTTCATTATTTTTTCGTATTGAGATTGTTCATGTTAATTTAAATTTATCCTAGTACCACTAGCTTAATTAAAATCGATATTATCATACATCACAAAGAATTTGCATTGTATGTGTATCATTTTATGCTACTCTCTCTCAATTTGCCTATATTAGGAATTATAATAGTATAAATCAAAGAATTGTTGTATTTGTAGTCATTAATAATTAATAAAGTATAATGGGCAAACAATTGCTATTGAATAACAACCCTTTAGTCAAGGTAAGAGTTACGCATCATTTCGTTCGTTCTCTTTAGGGAGGAATTGGCCATAGGCATTCATATATATATTTTTGGTTTGGTTTTGGTAATTGTTTAAATAAGATTAAGATTGAGACAAAATAAAGTGAAATTGATAAGCCAAGAAAAATTGAAAATGTATAAGAAAAATATTTAAAAATTTGTATCTAATCCATTCCATTTATAAGGACAGAAAGTTTGAATTGTGTAAAGGAAAATAAAATTTCTAAAAGCATCTCCAAAGGAGAAGGTAAATGAGGAGGTAAACCTTTCAATTTTTAAATTTGTCTTCCCAAATTCTGAAATTTGCTTTCAATGGAAGTGATAAGTGAGAAGGCAAAATGCCTTTTTTTTAATTTGGAGAGGTATCTTTACCTTCTCAAATTTGAGAAGACAAAAAAAGATAGAAAAATTGAAGATAGTTGGGATACCTTTCCCCCATTGAAATTACTCATTAAAAAAAAAAACAAAATCCATTTTATGGGGAGGCAAATGAAGAAAATACCTCTTTAATTTGCCTCCTCCCTTGAAAGATAGAAATTCTTGGACAGCATACTTGTCTTTCACTCAATCATTATAGTGATTTGTTATGTATAGGTGTCCCTCTAATATTATATATATGAAAATTATTAATTATTTTGAGTATTAACTATTAATCATGCAAGCATCTTCATCACCAAAAAGTGCAATTTCAATATTACATTCACATATATATAAACACATGTATACTTCCAAAAATAAACATTTTTAGATATATAGATAAAGATTATACATCAATTGAATTAACAACTAAACAAATAAATTAAAGTGAGAGAAAAGCATGCTTTTTGAAACTAATATAGTGAACGAAAAAATAGAATTTTTTAAAACAAAAATTTTAAAAATTACCCAATTGAACTAATCCTAAAGTGTGGTGTGAAAGTATTTACAAACCCTTGAGTTAATAATATAATGGAGGTAAAGTTTATTAGTGAGAGATAAGCGTGGAAATACATTAAAAAAATAAGTGATTTATACTATTAAAAATCAGTTGTACACTTGTACTAAATTATTATTTCCTCTATTGTGTAATAAATGTGCACTATTATTCTTTATTCACATGTTTTTGAAAAAAATATTTACTTTTCTTTTTAGATAAAAAGAATGTATTGGATCCACTAATTTACTTTGAACTCATTTCCAATTAGGGGGTAATAATGAACTCAAGCCATATACTCAATCCAAAATAAATAAAAATTGACTTTATAGGTTAACTCAATAAGACCTAATAAGCTATTGGGTTTAATTGATCAGTAGATCTAATAAGACTCAATAATTTATTGGGTCTTGCTTTGTCTTCTCAATTTGTAAGTCTCGTCTTTACACTTCTCACCCAATAACCACACTTAGGAGAGGCAAAAATAAATCAAACCCAATTAATCCAACCCAAAATAATAATAAATGACTCAATGGGTAAATTCAATAAAATCCAATAAGCTATTGGATTTAATTGGATAAACTCAATAAGATTCAATAAACTATTGAATTTAATTGAATTTATACTCAATCCAATCCATAGATCCGAATTATCACCCCTATTTCCAATTAGTTGAATAATTTTATGTTGAATTATATGCAAATAATTAGATAACTATTTTTGGAGTGGAGACGGTATATAATAAGTAGAATATTGCGCTCCATTCTCACTTTCCCTCATTACAAAAAAAAAAAAAAAAGGAAAAAAATAACGCATGCAAATTTGTGTATATGACTAGTTAAATAAAGTAAATATTTATAATATTAATTAGTATTAATATCAAATAATTTAAAGAGTAATATCGGAGCATTAATTATAGAAAATGTATCAAAATCATATTTAAAGGATGATTAAGGTTTTTATAAAGGGTAATTTATAGCACCACCTCCTGTGGTTCGGCCAATTTCTAATGCCCCCTCGTAATTTGACCATTATACGGCGCCTACCCTTCTACTAAATTCATCATTTTTGTAAGGGTGAATTGGTCATTTTAAAATCTATCATCAAATATAATTTTTTATTTATTTTTATGATTTTTCTATTATTATGGTTAAATGTATTAATTAATATAAATAGTTAGAATTATACTAAATATTAATATAAATTTAAAGAGAATTTCAAACCATCATATTAATTGTAAAGAGGGAAAAACTAATAAAAATATTAATTATTAATAAATAATAAATAATGACATGAATTTTATTTTTTATCAAATATTAAAATATTCTAGAAAAATAGATTTAAAATTAAATAAAAAGCATATGACCCTCCCCCTTCTTCATTCTTATTTTGATTTCTTTTTTGTAGTTTCTTAATTTAATATTTTTTTAAAAAAATTATTTTTACACGAGTATCATAAAAATTTGTATTTTTTATTTAATAAATAAATCCTTGTTTATTTAAAAAATATTTATTATTTATTCGTATAATAAGAGATAATTCTGTTTCAATATAAGTGTTTCACTAGTCTTAATTTGGTTGTTTAATTTTTTCTTTCACATTGTAATTAGAGAATATAAATAAATTGTATTCACAATATCCATTTGCACCCACCTTCAGTTTGAATGTGTCCATAAATTTTATTTTACATAAAATATTATGTATATGGATACTTTTGAACAAGGGGAGTATCAATTATATAGCTTTTAATGTTCACAATAACATTTAAAATTTAGTTTCTTAAAATTTGGTCTCATTTTCTATTTTAATTTGGGATTTTAATTTAAATATTTTTTTATTTTTTTAACTCTATATTAGTATTTATGTTACTAATTATATTAACGAATCTAATTTATTAATATTTTAGGGAAAAAAAATAATATTTTCAATAATTTAATTTTCTTTACTTTTGGTCTCATTTTCAATAACATTTGGTCTCATTTTCTATTTTCAATAATATTTTTTTAACTCTATATTACTTTATTGTTATTACTAATATTAATGAATTTAATTAAATAATAATAGCATATAAATTATAAAAAATAAATAAAATAATTTATATTTGATAACTAAATTTAAAAATAATTATTGTTACCCTTACAAGAATGATGTATTTAGATAGAAGGAGTAGGCACCGTATAATGGTAAAATTTTGAGGGGGCATTAAAAATTGATCAAACTACAGGGGGTGGCAATGCAAATGACCCTTTTTATAAATGAACAGTAGGTGGAACCACATGGACAAATTATTGTCTCTCTACCCTAAACCGGGTTTAATACAGTACAATCGGGCAGCAGAAGTTGGAAAATCACATAATTTTAAGCACATTTTAAGGTTTGGGGGAGGTTGGGAAATAGGGCCAGGAAGGATTTTAAAATGCGCAAAGGGGTGTGAGTGGTGCGCAGGGTAAGAGTGGTGGCAAGGGTTGGAGATGACGTCAGGAGGACTGAATAACAGGGGTGGGGGTGTTTGGATAGTGGGATAAAATAAACGACTTTCCCGGAATACGAAGTTGAATCTAAGAAAATAGAGAGAGAGAGAAAGTAAAGGGTGGGGACTGAAAAGCTGGGGAAAGTGGTGGGTTGTGGGGGAGTGGGTGAGTTTAGTGTGTGAGTGTGGGGTCTACGTGAGTGACTGAGACTGACCACCACATGGTAACAGTCAGATAAAGTAAAGGCGTTTGCCCCCATCCATCATGGATACACCCGCCGTACATAGAAATTATATGGAGCATCTAGATGCTCCTAATAAGGAGCATTCGAGACATAATATTCATTTTAATACATTATTTATTCATTTTTTATAACTAAATATTCATTTTACTGTCTTACTATTACTGTTAATTTTCAATAACAACGATAAAAATATTTATTTGATTTAAAAAAATGAATAAACAACATCATAAAATAAATATTTTATTTCAGATGCTCCTAACAAAAAGTGCCTGAGTGCTACATATACCGTCTGCGCCGTACAAGTGTTTTCTACAACTAGCCATTGGCTATAAATGCAATAAATTTATTACTTTTATTTTATTTCAATAAAAATGAGATTATTTTCCTTATACTACTTTAAAAAGATTATTTTTCTTGGAAAAATGAGTAAATAAGTATTTAATTTCAATCAAAATTACTTTTATTATTTTACTATGCTTCATTATTACTTTATACTGATGTATATAGTATCCGTAAAAATGATTGTGTGCATCTATCACTAATACTACTTCGTATTAATCTTTTAGGTAACTAAGGTATGGCTCAGTGGTAGAGCCGAGCTTTACGGTATGTAAGGTATCAGGTTCGATCCCTTTTCATGCCCCCTTGAGGCAAAAAAAAACTTTAAAAAAAAGTATTAATCTTTTAAATTTATATTAAAAAATATAAATTTACCACATACATTAGGACAGAGTAAATATCATCAAAAATACAACCAAATTATCAGGAATTTAATATAATCATGCTAAATGATGTCAACGTAACCTTTATATCGACGTCAACAATTAATACTTATCATGAATTGTATACTTAATATACAATTTATATATTATAATTAGTCTTTATAAGTTTAATTATTAGTATAAGAATATTAAATAAAGCGCTGATATAATACTTAAATCTTTTTATAAGAAAATAATTAATATTAGAGTTATGCTAACATTGTTCTAATTATAGTACTAGTTAATCATTTAAATATAAAATATTTTTCATTTTAAATTAGCAATTGAGCATTGACTGATATTATTTATTATTAGATATATTTGTACCTGTGGGCATGTTTTAAAAAATTAATAAAAAATTTAAAAAATTGAGTAAAATGTGAAAATAATTTTAAAAACTAAAAAAATCAGGGGAAGGAGAATGTTTAGAATAATCTAATTAATGTAATACACATTTGTCACATCAATCGCTGTCTTTTATAGTATACTAGTTAATGCCCGCGCCCTCGGGCACGGCTCGGGTACGGCGTATTAAAATATTTAATCGCAAATAGTTCGTATTCTCGAACACGATAATATTTAAAAGTGGTAAATTTTTTTTAACATAAATTATAATTAATTAAGTCAAATAAAAAAATTACACATAAAATATAACATTTTTTAATA
>JAOWAN010000054.1:9885828-9906539 GCA_028566635.1 Lobelia cardinalis | reverse complement strand
AAAAAATTCAAACTTTAATATAGTTGATCACAATTACTTTAAAACTAGGTGTATTTAAATTAAAAATTAATATATATATTAAAACTAAAAAAAGAAGAATAAATTAAAAAAAATCTAATATTAAAGTTGAACACACACACATATATACTTAAATATGTATCATATATAGCATATATATCAAGTCAATCCCTCTTATAAAAATAATTAATTTATTATTAAAAAATTTTATATTATTTTATATTGATTAATTTTTAACTATAAATATATTTTTATGTGAATGTATATATATTAACTAGTATAAGTCCGTGCCCGAAGATACGGCAAAACATTAAAAAATAAAGTATTTATATTTTTTAATATAAATTTAAAGTCAATAAACATATTTAGCTAAGAAAAAATAATTTTATTATAATAAAATGAAACAGAAAAAAATCAAAATAAAAAAATAATGTAAAATAAAAGACAAAAAAGAAAGACGAAAAAAAAAAGAAGCAGCAGTACTACTCTACCCACCACAACAGTCCACTTCTAGCTCCTGACTGATCTGCAGCCTTGTCCCCTAGCTCAAAATTTTTTAAAAGTTGTTCCAAAATTACTATTCACCAGGAGGGGGTCCACATCCCCTCCTTATACTATAGATATTTATTATATATATATATATCTTAACTTTAATCATAAAAGGATATTAATGTATAAAAAATTGACTATACAAATTATTTTTAGAGGAAAGATTGACTTAATGTATAAAAAATTGATGCAGCATAATTATATAATGAACTAATTACACATCATAGCATATTTACACCAAGTCAATCATTCTTTCAAAAATAATTTGTAAATTTATATTATTTCATTATTTTTATTCAAAATTATGCTATTTTATATTAATAGAATATATGCGCATATATTTATATATATTCAGTATTAATTATAAATGAACTTATTTAGCTTAAATGAATTTGTTGATTTCGAAATATGAAAATCATGAAATTGAAAGAGAAATGAAAAAAATATTTTTTATGATAAAAATAAATAAATTATGAAATAATATAATATTTTTAAATTATAAATTATTTTCATAAAAGTGATTGACTTAATATATATGATACATATTTAAAATATATATGTGTGTGTATTCAACTTTAATATTATAAGAATTTTTTTCTTTATCCTTTTTTTAAATTATATATTAATTTTAAAATAGTTATGATCAACTATATTAAAATTTGACAAATTTTATTAAATAAATATCTTTAAAATATTTTTTGTTTATCTTATATTTATATAAAAATAATAAATTAATTAAATTAATTAATAAAATAGATAAAAGGATAGGTAATGTATAATGGCCAAACTTAAAGGGGGGCAATAAGATTTGACCAAACCACAAGGGGTGCAAATTACCCCAGAGAAACAGATCATAGGATGATATGATAAGATAAGATATGGTGTGTGTGTGTGTGTGTGTGTGTGTGTGTGTGTGTGGTTGATGTAATGGAACAGGTCATACTTCAGAGGCATGCGCATATGTACCATTGTGAGTAATAATAATAATAATAATAATAATAATAATAATAATAATAATAATAATAATAATAATAATAGTAAGAGTAATAAAAAAATACAGTTGTAGAATATGATATTAATCTTAATTAAAGAAAACAACCATAAGAAATAAAGTTTAAAAGATCATTTCGGATGATTTATATACTAAGTAATGCTGACGATTTCAAGTTCAGCTAAGATCTGAATCTCTACTGCCCAAATTCTGAAAATGCTCAAAGAAAAAATATGCCTGAAAAATTAAAGAAAGAGGAAATAAAATTTTCATTTCGACTCAAAAGCTTAACATCGATCATATGAGAAATTATGAAAGATTGTGTGATGTAGATGATATGACTTGATATTAGATCGCGTAAAATGACGAAAATCGATCCAAAGTGATTTGTTAATGTTATTGTAAATTGTTATTGTTGTTGCTGTATGCATATAGATTATCGTACAATTCAACTCCACACCAATAGTTTATTATATAGATTTAACAATCAGTTAAATATGATATTCTGAATTTTGTATCATTGTTGATTGTTAAGTACTTATATTAGTTCAAAAAAGGTAAACTAACTCATCCTCTCAATGAAATATGAATTGCCATTGGTGAAATAGACACCAAAGATAGATAAATATAGGGTGTGTTTGCCTGTAGATTTTTTTGCATAATATTATTAATATAAAAAATTAAAATTAATAATTTTAATGAAAGATATGTCGAATTGTATATTGTGCGTAAGAAAGAATGCATGAAGAGTACGATATTATGTGTGGGTGAAAAACAAAGTATAAAGATCATTCATGGATTTGTGAATTATATGTGTGGATGAAAAAGAAAGAAAAAATGCCTTTTTCATTTTTACCGTTCGATTCGTTAATGTTTGTAATATCTGGGATCTAATTTATATGAATTATTATAAATTTACAACTCTCCCTACATTTAAATCAAAGCTAGCTGTCACAAATGGTAAGTCCCAAAGAGACTTCTCTTCCTCATAACATCTCTTTAAGATGATTGAAAAGGAAAATGCACCGTATACATCAAATTCTTACATCAAAATATTCAAAAATTAAAGATCCAGACCATCAATGCAACGAGTGAAATGGGATGCGACCGCACGAATCTCATGTCACATTAAGTCTGTATATTTTGATGTAAGAATTTGATGTATATCCACCGTCACTCAATTAAAAATAGAAGTTGATCACACACAAAGACATACAAAGACAATGTACACCTGCAAAATTAGATTTCATAATCAACTAGCAACACACTTAAAAGCAAGTGCACAAGAAATATACATGTCTCCACAATTGCATAATAGCCCAAACCTACATCATCACATTCCCCCAAGGACCAAAAGGTATAAGTGAAAACACAATGAAAATAAAAAGATAATAAAATGGCCAGAACTAGTCTATCTAAGCTGAACTCCTACATGCTTAATGATGGACACCCCTTTCGCCTCGATATCTTCCCGGGAGGTGAGGCTGAATAATTAAACATTAATACTCGAGCTTAACCGATGTTTGCTTCAACACAACTACTCTCTAATTGACTATATGTAACTCAACTATCTTAAAATTCAAGCTAGTTACAGCTATAAGCATAACTTCTGTAGAAAAAACAAAGCTCTTAGGGGCTCAGGGCTGAGCTTGACCAAAACTCGAAAGCTTTGTTTAATGCTCCTTCAATCTCTAATAATTCCATGCTATAGAATCTTTCAGCTCCAGTAACATTATCAAACCAGCTTCAACATAAATGTTTTTGCAGTGAAAGAAATAAAAGCAAAATAAATCAGTTCTAGTTTATAGCCTTATTAGAGGCTCGGTGAAGTTAAGTGATCTACCAACCCTGCCAGGGTGATGATACTACCCTCACAAATGGGCCTAAATGTACGAGCATCACTAAGAACACTAACAAAAAGTTAGCTTTATTCAAAAGGACCATCACAGATCCCACTTGTATAGTGAAAAACCAATGTTATTTGAACCAATGTTCTGTAAAACAAGCATAAAAACAAGTAAACCTGGATCTGGGCATGAACAAGATCAAACAATCCCACAAATATTGCAGGGAAACATCTTTCTACTGCAGGAAAAGTGCCGCTAAATATGATCTGATATCTTAGAAAGAAAAAGAGTTGACAGAAAGCAAACATTCTTCTGAATCTAACATAACTATATAAGGAGTATGGAGTACTAGTGAAGACACCAGGAACAAATTGAACCACAACAACTTAGAGCCGCCAAAAGATGACATGCATCGCAACTGACAAAGTAACTGTTGCATTAGTCCTCCAGGAATGGAAAATGCAACTTCTCTAAAGGCTACAAGCCTACAACCAGACGAAATCAAATAGAAACCACTATCAAATTGAATGTGTTAACCTCAAATCATACAGCCAGAAAAGTTTCAACATTCTTTATAGGATGAGAGATCTAAATTTCACAAAAATAAATAACAAAACCATAAAAAGAAACTCTCATTCGGACTGTAGACAAATGGGGCATCAAACAACCCGGAATCAAAAGATGCATTCAAATGATTCGTTCAGTATTTCAACATAAAAAAAGTTAACCAGTGATTTATGGCACATATGAGTTCAAAATAGCAGCCAAGAATAACACTAAGATACAGTACTGTACCTTATAGAGCCACCAAATATTCTATTGCAGTGGCTTGTATTCCTTCTTACTTTCAATCACAACCTTCTTCCTAGTCTCAAAATCGACCTTATCCAGATCAAAGACAGTTGCTAGATAACCATAAAAGATTCTTTCTTTCTCGCCGGTCTTCTTATCCAACTTTACAAAGTTTGGGTTGTTGTCCTCATCCTTGCCTGAACCTAACAAGGACTGCACGGCATCCCAGGCCCCCCGGCCACGGTTATCTTTCTGAAAGAAGTCTGCTAGCCTCACAGCCTCCTTCAGACCTGATTGGTCACTGGCAAACTTGACCATTGTACTGCCCATATGGCCCTCCCTTCCATATACAGCCTTTGACTTGCCACTACTGAATCCAAGATCTGAAACAAAATATTCGTAAAAGAGGTAAAAAGACACTGTCAAGAACTACACTATCCTAGCCAATACTGGATTAATAGGCTTAAAAAGAGACCTCCATATGAGGATAGAGTGTCTTGCATAATACCAAGGTTTTTTCCATGATAATGGAAGGCACCCACTGACATGAAAAACAGCTTCTAAAATAAGACATCAACAGCTTCCGTATGATACCAAAGAAACACCCAGGTTAACTGGTTTTTTCACCAGCACAAGCCAAAAGATAATCTATTGTTGTGTCAGTCAACAACAGCAAACAAGAGAAGAAGAAAGATCGGTATTTCCCGAACTGAAGGACTTCCAATGGGGAAGCAGAAACACTGCAACTTGAAAAGCTAATCAACCCACACAACTGTAACAATCAAGTATCAGGACAGAACTTGAGCTGACCCAGTGTCATGTTAGAACATGACATGACTCAAGAACCTCCACTGTTCAAATTGGGTAAACTCAAATATCTACTCCTACCTTGAAATCACCCCCAACTACAAAATTTTCAAAACAACCAGGGAAACAAAAAACAGGACAAAAGAGGGAGCATGAATTAAAAAACTCCAAAATCCAAATAATATTTATGGAGCTACACTCATAGAAAACAGGGTCTCAAGAAAACGTCAGATAATACTCCCTCCATCTTAAAAAGATCTTCCCATTGTACATTTTACAAATATTAAGGATGAAGCTTTGCATACTTGTACCATTTTCGAATTGCACTAATGTTGCCATTTTTACAAAATGGGAAGATCTTTTTGGGACGGAGGGAGTACAATAGAAGAAACAGAAACAAAAAACTTTGAAGTTCTTTCAGTAATATCCAAAATCCAACCACAACTAGGAAACTGTAGACCTAAACGGCCATAAGCTTCTCTGCAGAAACCTAAATAACTGGGAAAACTGAAAATTGGTGAAAAGATAATGTATGCTATCATAAAGAACTCAAGTCACATCCAGTACTGCAAATGGTGACCAATAACGGCAACAATATGGGGCACCAAACGTCCTTAAACCCACCTAAGCTACTAAATACCAGACCTTTTCTCAACATAGTATAAAATATTCATCTAATATAAGTTTCTTTAAGACTTAACACAAGAATCAAACCCCTCAAGTCCTCAGCCACCACAATACCACCAGGGCATACTTGGAACACTTCATAGTAGAATCTGAAAATTTTCACTAAACATCCTCCGCAAGGACATCATGAAGGCCATCATAAACAACTGGAATTGACTAACAAATATAAAACTCTAGGATAAATCAAACAATTCAGCTCGTAAGGAGATGTAAAAAAGAGCACTTTGTCATCTAAAAAAGATAATTCATTTAGCAAGGAACACTCTCATTAAAGCGTGATGGGTTTTAACTCAAAAAACCTGGCCCACAGACTTTCTCACCCACCACGTTGGAAACAATGTGACCTCTCCAACTGAGAACTTGTCAGAATTCAGTCCACCCGCTTGACAATAACTCTACATCCAACTCTTTCTGCTCATAAAGATTCCTCTTTAGTAATGAGTGGGAGATGTCAGAATAGAGTTTGAACAGTCTCAATCATTTTTGGATCAGCTTAGCGTCTAACCGAGGCATTGGGGTCCTACAGCATTATGATTATATGGTAGTCTTCTAGGACTTCATTGGTTTGAAAATCAAATATCTCAACCACCATAAAGCATTTCCACCACCCTGAAGCCACTACGCATTCACAGTTGCCTAATAACCTGATCTACAGATCAAATCTCATGCATTTAAACCAATTGCAAATGCTGGATGTGCTCAACTTACTTAAATTCTACCCTTAGGAGGCTTATATATTTGCATGTAATAAGACACAGCAAACCATATCAAATGCAACTTTTACATAAAGTAGCAAAATAGGGCTAAAGACATTTTACTATCATAAGCACAGCATTACGCATCACTTAAAATTGATATGGCTAATTTAATCTTCTTCCTGGAGAGCAAAAACTGTGAATCATAGGATGAACTAAAAATCGTCTCAACGACATAGATGTAGCAATGCACAGTTAGATTCTCAAGCATGCTATCTGATTCCTAGTAGTAAAGAGGTAAACATGACAACTTACCCGACTTAAGTGCTCCGTACAAAATAATGGAGAAGTAATCATCAGAGCAGTGTAAAATGTATTATTAGTCAAGATGCCCACTAAACCCCCCACAATCATCCTCCCAAGTTCGTATTGGTGTGAAAGTAGCATTACGAAGAAACGCGGGAACAGCATAAGGGTAACAACAACTTCACCGTTTATGAAGTTAGGAAATGAGCTGTGGCTACAAATAGCAAGGAGGATACAAGGTCTCTGGGTGAAAGAATATTGAGCTTAATAGCAACAAAAACGAAAGCCAGGAGATATATATATATATATATATATATATAGAGAGAGAGAGAGAGAGTCCACTTTATGAGTACGTAGGCCCTACTATTACATGACTCCAAGCAGTTATGTAAATACTGTTACCAACATCAATCTCAATTATAAGAGAAGTTCAACTCCCAACCGTGCAATACTGTTACCAACATATGCTTATGACTCATTAAAACTGAAGCACAACTGACCAAACTGCGAACTGAACCAATCTCTAATTCAACCTAAAACCTTTATGATTCTAGTTGATCTCTAAAGAATAGTTGAGTACTCTTTTTCCAATAGCATAGCCGAGAAAAGAAATGTGATTGTAAGAAATAAATGTGCAAACATACATATATACAACCCCTGATCCCGTAGCCTAGATACTTGACAATGGGATGCGACTACCAAACACACTACCAAAATAGACAAGTAACTAGGAAAGTACAGCACAAATAAACAAAGAAAAATTTGTAAACCATCATTATCTTCTACTACAAAAGTTAGCAACCCTGCAGTTCCTACTGTACTCACATTTTAAAAAATGCACAGGATATATGCCTTGCACCATGGGATTAATGTCTTTTAAATTCATCATCAGTAGCAGTTCAGCACATCATCACATTCAATCCCCCACGCTAGAAAGACAGATATTAGGCATACACCCTGAATAGACGACAACATTTTATAGAGTAAATGTGTGCAAACCTACTAAAAACTTGTGACTTTTATCCTAATCCAGAATACAGTAGATAACCAGCATAAGTTTGCATTTGTGTATGCGAACGAAGAAACATAGCAAGCCTAATTTTGAACAAACGTCCTCTAATCATCACAAAATGACTTGAGCTGCAGAAACTTCATGGTTTATTTTTCCCGCCCAAGTTGCAAACACATCCAGAAGCAGAATTGAAAATAAAAATCCATCTTTCTTCCAATTCAAATGTGGAAGTTGCAACATGAATATATGATTGTTAGAAAAACAGCATGCGAAGCTTCCTTGTTCAGTAATTTGAACTCTCGGGGACACTGAAAATGTGAAGCGCATCCATTAGTTCAAACATAAAATTGAGTGATTTGAAGTTCGCAATTGATTGTTAAAAACGAGTATATCCGGAAGTTCATATCTTAAACTATATTTTAAACGGTCACTCTAGAATTTCAGACACAAAAGTTGTGTCACTTGCTATGGGACACAGGTGTATATACTTTACCCTACAAAAACTCAATAATTAGTACAATACAATGAAGAACTTAACTTATGTGTATCATCATACAAAATCCTGATTACCAAAATAATAGGTTGTTCAAGTTTGTGAATAATTTATGATGAGGACAAGTTGTTGACCTAATAAACAAAAACCTTCAAACAAAGTTGACTTAAACAGACAAAAATGAGGCAAGCAAGCTATTAAATCCCTAAAATTGCTTCAACTTGTTGTTGACAAGGTTGTTAAAGCGACTGAATACCTGCCCGCTTGAAAGGATGAACACTAATCAGAAATTTGTCATTGAAAATACAGAAATCAGCAGCTACCTAGACCAACAGTTGGCAGAATAAGCGCCCAATCATTTTGGGTGAGGGCATAGTTGTTGAAGGCGACCAAGTCGACCGACCGAGTAAAGCAACACACAACTGGCCCACTCTGTCGACTCCCTTATCCCAGACAAAAGTGGCGTCTCATTGGAACTTTACAAAATTTGCAGTTTCACCCTTTTAAATTATTTTAAAACTAAAACTCGGGGTTCCCTAAAGGCTGAACGACACCGTAGAAGGGTTTTTGGAGAGGAGACAACACACGGACCTATAAGGCTGAACTTACCTCTACACATCGACCAATGGGGAGAGACTGAAAGAGAGATGATTGCAGAGAGAGACCACTGGAGGGAGATGGCGACCTGGAGCTCTGTTGCCGGCCGGCAAGCCCTTCTTCGACAGCTCCAGAGATTTGCCCTCTTTTTTTATTTTGCCCCAACTTTTCAATTTTGCCCTAATTTCTTCTCCTTTTTACTTTTTCTGGTTTCCGGTCTACTTCTACCCTAATGCTTCGATTTTGCCAACTTTGTTTTTTCTTTTTTGTTTTGGCCATAGCATAAATGCCAGTGTCTTCTAGAAAGAGCAAGAGGACTGATACGGGATGTTAAGGTCACTTTTAGTGATGAAAATAATACCACTAATACCATGTGTAATTTTTGTGGGTTTAGAGCCAGGGTTGGATGTCTTATTTCTTATTTAAGGTTTTAATGGATGTTGAAATTCATGTTATTCTAAGGTAATTTCATATATTACTGTCATTTTAACATTATATATATTTAATTATTTGTATCCTATGTCGTCACTTCGCTTCTCACCTCACTTTTCGGTCTCCTCAAGTACCTATGCCTCACTCTCGCTTTTCGCCTTCGATAACTATGGGTAAGGGTTCAAATACATATTGAACATACAAATGATTAGCAAATGGTAAGCCTAGAGAGCAATTAAAAACCTGCGCAACAAGCGCCCTAGTATTGGCGCAGGATGGACAAGGATAAATCCGAATCAATTAGGCAGCAAGGGGTATAAATCGGATCCTTCCATAATCCATCAATAGAGACCAAATTCAGCTAAACAAAGAGCATCAATTGGAAAAAAGAGCAAGGACTACTTCACTTGTCCAAACCTCCATGCTTGATTCGGAGGATAAGCAATCATACAAAACAACACGCGTTTGCCAATTCACAAATACCAATATTCCGAGACTAACAATTTTTTTATTGACCAGTTATTTTGTTCTAATCATGAAGGAGACATATTTTGGTGGTGAGGGGATAAAAAAAAGACAAACGTTCTGTAACTACTCTCTAGTAACTAATTTTAAAACCAAATTCAAAATAACTAAATGTTGACCTTGAGATAGGATAAGATGACCTGGACTCGTAACTACTACCACTGTATCACGTCCAAGGAACGCCTATGATAACAATAGTAGCCAGCAATGTGATGGTACACTTGAAAGAGCAAAAAATGCTAGGTCTTTAGCAGAAATAGTAATTTCAGAAACCATCTATCATTAAAAAAATGTGGTTTCCACCAAGAAAGCTTAGTTAAAGCATTCCAAAATACAAAGTTGCTTGATAAACAATAAAGTGAGAATTACATGAGCGACTCCAAAAAAATTGGCAAATAACCAGGCACATGTTCCGCACAAAACCTGATGCATATGTATGCATATTGTAAGTACACACAACTAGTTGATGTCTAACCAGGGTCCTCAGCGTGCATTAAAAGGGCACGCTGAATGCCTTCTTTAGCATTGAGAAAATTGTTGGATGTTACAACTACTGAACTGTAAGGTTCTCAAAAGTACATAAGAGATTTTCAAAATTTTGTGAAACAAAGAATTGTCAGACGCACTAATTAATTCCCCTTACCAAAAGTCTCTTCACTCTCATCTCTTCCCCACTATGTAGATTTTTAACCTATCTCCCTAGGAGAGAAAACAAATATGCCCTTCTATGGCGCCACGAAAACTGATCGCATAAAACAGATCAATTCTTAAAATATTCACATACTACAACCTTCTAAAAGAAAGTCAAGACCGCCATTATTTTGATAGGTAATTTCTTCAAGGTTACCTGTGAAGAATATAGGTGTTTATAATTTATACTAAAAGAACTACTATCATCTTCCTGCAACAAACACACACCCCTCCTTGAATCACACAAGTAAAACAAGGTACAAGGAAATTTTAGTGACTAGAGCTCATGACCAGATAGGATCACTGAACGAAACCTATATCCAACCTCCCTTTGAAGTTTGAACTCAAACTCATGCGTAATGGACTGTGGTCATATCTACAAAAATCATAAATTTTGTCCTTTATGCCCACACATCATGTAAACCTGACTAAGTTCACTCACTTACAGATCAGACACATGCAAAGATGGGCACGTACACATATATGTATGTACACCCAAATTTGCTCATGACTAACATGAACCAGAAGGAGTAAAGCTCATCACATTCAAGGAAATAGGTATCAGTTGATGAAAAGCATGACGAAACAATAAACATCCAACAAGAAACTTACAGAGAGAAATAATAAATAATAAAATTGGAAGGAGACAAATTACCTCGAAGTTTATTGTCCATTGCTTTGTTCCCTAAACCCTCCAAACGTCCATCTCTCCCCTTTCCTGTGATAGTATTGTGAATTATAACCACCGGCGGCCACAGAATAAACTCATCCTGGTTTGCTGCTGCTTGTTCAGCAGATAAAACCCGATAAGCCTTTGAGTTATCAGGAGGCAAAGCATAGTTCCAGCCCATCAAAATGCACAAAGCTTTGTGAAAGCCTAAGTGATCAGGCATTTGGTCAGACCGCGAACTATCTGAGTTGTAAGTGTGCATGATAAGAGCATGCATGTCAGGAAAATCTTTGGAGGGCCTGAATTTGAAAACAAGGGCAAAGTAATTTAGACTGACCTGAGTATCAATCCTAAAAGAAAATATTCAATTACAATACTGTACGAAAAATAAATTTGGTTGCACTCGAGTAATTACAGCTTCAGGCTTGAATACTCCTCCCTTTTCATTTATATTGGACAAATTTCCATTTATGGATGTTTCAAAGTTTTTGGCCACTTCAGATTTCAAGGAACATTAATTGCTTACTTGCTCATTGTACCCCTAGGTTTGACATGTGTCTACAAGGTAAATCGATGGTAATTAAGAATTAAGAGTCAAGTTAATATTTAATAAGGGTATAAGTGAAAAGAATAATAAATATGAATGCATTTAATGCTAAAGATTAATCCACGTCTTTTTGTCTAGTGGCCAATATAATTGAGACGGAGGGACTATCTGGTCAGAGGTGTAATTAAGAAAAACGGACGCAGTCATAAGGAATTTCAGAAACATCCCAGGAAAGAGACATCAAACTGAAGACATTGTGCCAAAGAAAGAAAGTATCCTAATCAAAGCAAGTTTGAATTACTATGCCACATTGCCACCACACAAAAAGAATGTGAATTTGGTAAATGCAATATGTAAAATATGTAATGAAGTGCAAGATTTCATGAATCATAAACAAAGCCAAAAGAGAACCAAGTACAGACGTGGACTTAGTTACTAATTACTACACAAGGCTTCAACAAAAACTTAGGAGTACAATTAAAGCATTGATGCACCACAATTAAGCGCAGACTATAAAGCAACCCTCCTCAGATGAACGACCCTAAAGTCACGATTTTCAACCACAAGTGAATGCAAAGGTAGATAGTTGCATCAATCACAGAGCATTTTTGCTTAGTTTGTCAAGCAATAAAGTAAAGGCATATAGTCCTTAGCCTTCATTAACAAATGGATAGTGAGCATATATAAACGAGATTTTATGTCATTACAAACTAGGAACCTTCAAACAGAAGGCTCATCAAACAACCCATGCAAATGTGCCCAATCCAATGCTGCGAACAATGCTTTAAAGCAGGATCCAATCAAACTCCGCATTCTAACTCTCGAAATTCATTTCGAACTACGTACAACCCCCCCCCCCCCCGGGGGTGATCGTATCGTCCGTATCCCAAACTTGAGGTCATAATTTTTTACCCAATTTATTCACTTTATTATAACAGTTGTAGCATTTGCAACAAACAAGAAGCTCAACATATTGTAGAATACCAGAATTATAAAAGTACAAGAAATGCATCAGTCCAGCCCGAACTGAAATATGCATATAGCAAAACCGCGACAGACACACAAACGAGCTAGTAAGATCAAGAACTAATAGCAGGAAAATCGCGCATAAACCCAATCACCAGGGAAAATAATTCATAGCGTCCTTTAGACATATTATTTCCCAAGTACTAAGTAATGCAATGATCTAAATAGAACCATGACTATTCCCAAAAAAGAAGTGTGGCACATGTATATAGATACACTCTCTTTGGCAGTCCAATCTTATGATTCCCCGTATACACCATACTACGTGAATAATGAATATTATAGAATGTGAACCACACGACTCATCACAACACCAATTGCATTTCGTAGTAACAGTTTGCAGGTATGCATTCAAATAGGTCATAGAAATTACGATTATCTTAAACATTATGTCATCAGGGAATAAAAGGCTAGTAAGTTGTTTTCTCCGAACCGCATTAAAGTATTTCCAATACGAATAACTCTCTGAGGACATAATTAAGTAAGAGCCCTAAGAACTCAAGTGGAACATCCTGACAGTTCGCACTGATGTGCATTATTGGTGGAACCAATCCCATGGCAATTAACAGCCATGCACACAGCAGATGGATAAATTACACATTATATACATTACAAAATAGATGGCCAAAAGCGCACTTTCAATGTAACGAAATCTCTGCTACGCACATTCTAAAAAAATCTCATCACCAACTTTAACAACCGAACTATCACACTACTGATTGTCCAAGAACTCATGGAAAACTAAGGACGAAGGATTGAAGACTACTATCAAACTTCTATCACTTTTCGGAACACACAATTGCAACCACCTTGTCGACTTACGATTTCCTCCATGAACTTGAATAGAAATAAGAAGGATAGACTCAAGATCAATACAAGAGCCCTTTAACATAAGTGAAACAAAGATCTATTCAATTGCCAAAGAAATCCTCTGCTACATAGCAACAAAAAAGACCTAAAATACGCAACACGTGATAGTGAATAGGTGGTCTCTTCTGGTTGAGGCATCTTCTTTAACTGTCAATGCGTAAAACATACATTGCCATAATATAGAGGCATCCAGCTACAGGACCAAAATTTACAAACAAGAGAAGAAACCAAGCGAAAGAAAGAGAATAGCAGAGCTAGTAACGCTTGCAACTAGGTCCCGGTCTCTGGATGTTGCTGAAATAACTATCTACCACGAAAGTAACCAAGCCAGCAGCCAGTCCATACAATCGAGCCCATTTCCCATAGGGAAAAATGTTTCCATGTGTAAAGGAGCATCTACGAACAAAGCGATGTGCAACTGCACTTGTAGCAGTAAAGAAACACATCCAAATAAATGCATCCCTGCACATATAAGCAAAAATGTGCTAGCTTTTTCAACTATTTTGAAACAAAACAGTACAAAGCTTAACATCCCATGTCAATTTTAATCACCCCAAATGGCTACTCCTTTGTCAATAATAAAACTGTATCTTACCTCGACACCCCTAATAGGAAAGTTCTAAAGTAAAAATTACAAGTATGACTTGTAAAGGAAGACATACTCTAAAACCTAAATTAGTATGACTTGTAAAGGAAGACATACTCTAAAATCTAAATTAGTATCCTCCGGGGAATGCAAATATATGGCCATAGAAATATTTATCTCTATTTCTGGAAAATAGATGAAGTGGGGGGGGGGGGGCGAGGTGTAACCAAGTACGCGAGGAATAAACAAAAGATCTCCCCCTTCTACACCGTGAACTACCTAAAAAATCAACACGGAACACTCAGCCAATATCATTCAAAATGTCATCAGACTATCACAAAACTCAGGTAAAGACTCACTAGACCAGAAATGAAAAGAGTTCATGAAACCCTTATCTCTGCAAAATAAAATCATGTAAAACTAACTCGCAGAATCCTGCAGTTCTGGGGATGCATCTTGACTCTTTCAACTTACCAAAATCATGTAAAACAACGAAAGCCAATTGACAACCCAAATTGAGCATGTCTCATAACTTTCGAGCTATAAGTATCAGAAAGTTTTCTTCAGAAAAGACTATGACTAGCGGATACCTGCTTCTTAAGATTAAGAATTAATAAACCATAGTTAAAGTATGATCAGCGCCATCCACACGACTTACTGCTACCCAGTTGTGATCTTCGGAGAAGCAAACATTTCTGAACAGTGATAATAGCAATTTAATATAATAACAGAAAGTTAAAGTTTAGCAAGGCCGCCTACAGAGAGCACACTGGAAGCTTAGCTCTTATAAGAAACGAGCACCATGTGGAAGAAAATTCAACAATACATTTAATTGATTTCACAATATGCACCTAAATTACCAAAAGGTGCACACAGACTACCAATAGCAGGTACCTATATAGCCCATCATAGTTATCAATCAGCAAATGAAATATAAGTACACCAAAATGACAACTTAAGGCACCGAAATCATATGTCTAGATCAAAAAACTAAATATGAATGCACCAAAATGACCATTCTAGGCACCACACCAGAATATTATTTGTTTCAACAAACTTTGAAACTGAACAAAAACACCAAGTCCTTTTATGTCTATTATGAAGTCTCCCAAATTCCATGTAGTAAATACACTAATAAGAAATTATTGGCATCCACTTCTTCCAATCAGAGCCTTACATGCGACATTTTACTGCAAGTGAATAACAAAAACAACAATATAATCTGAAAGCCACAGAATAATTAGATCAATAATGACTCGTAGAAAGCCTTTGATACGTCTAATCACTAATCCCCAATATCCATTTAACAGTATCATAGCGCAACTTCCCCCAAACAACCATAAGCTACATTATGACATAGAATAAAAGCACAGAGGAACGTCTTCGTAGTTCATACAAGTAAGCCTAACACCTCAAGAAAAGAAAAATCGCATAAATTCTTCATCCTTACATTCACTAAACTAACCTGAGAACCTACATAAAAGTATATAACAGCAACTCTTCTCGTCCTATACATACATCTCTCTTTACCCTCTTAGAATCGTGCTACCAGAATGCCACATTGCCATACCCTTCAGTCATCAATCCAGCAGCTAGAAAATCACCCACACATACAACAAAATACTACCTCCGTTTCAGGCAAAGAGTCCACGTTTAAAAGCCAAAAAAAAAAATAGTTTTGTACTTTAACTACTTTGTGTTTTATGAAATGTACTAAAACTACATTCTTTTTTCTACAATATGCAAGAGAACATGAAGAAAAAAATAAATATTTATAGTTTGAATTTTTAAAGTGTACTTTTTGAATGAAAGGCCAAAAATAGAATAACGAACTCTTTGCTCCGAACGGAGGGAGTCATAAACTCGTAATTAATTTAAACTATCAAATTAAGATACAAAATATAAGCCTAATGTGTCAAACCTGCTGCAGGCAAGACACTGAAGGGGACCCTGTTTACCATCTGCCAAGTAACTCTTCTTCTGAGTAGCATTCTCATTAATCATCCTCAGATAATGCAAAAACGTCTTCTTCAAGGCAATAGGATTAATCTCATTATGTTTATTATCACTAACACCCACATTAGCCCTACCTTGCAAATTATTCCCATACTCCCCATCAGGCCTCATATACTTGGCCCCCCTCATTTCATCTCCCCTACCATAAGGACTACCACTTGGGCCTGCACTGCCGCTCAGTGAATACCCAATGGGGTGATTATTCAAACCACTACCGCCGCCGGCATTCCCATACTGCAAAAGCTGCTGCCTTTGCCTTGCAAACTCATCATTTTCATCCATTGCAAACTTTCTCTTGTGAGAATTCGAATTCTCAACCCCACCACCAAGTGAATTCCAATAATCCTGGTTATGGTGCCGTTGCGGATCCTCTCGGAACCCTAATTCCGGTCCATGTGGCATAAACCGGCCCGGCGGCGGTGGCGGGGCAAAATCTTGGTAATCTGGCGGCAATGCGAAGTAAGACCTAACGCTACCATCAGCTAAAAGGATTGTTCTTCGATCGAGCATGTGAAAGCCATAAGCTGGAGGTGGTGGCGGGCCGATATTTTCAGGAAACGGGGTGGGACCGGCTCGGGGAGACGGGTTTGTTTGGCTGGGGCTCGGGTTTTGGAGATTGGAATTTGGTTTGGGAGAAGGATTGGGTTTGGAAGATGATTTTGTTGGTGGTTGTGGGAGTGGTACTTGTTGGGATTTTTTGGATTCGCCGGCAACTGGGGGTTTTTGACCGGCGGCAGTAGTGGTGGTCGTGGAATTTGACTCCCAGCGCGATTTGCGGTGGGATGAGGAAGATGAAGGCTTGTTATTGGGCGTGCCCTTGTGATGGCTACCTCCGGCCATCTCTGCCGGACGAAATTAGGGTTACAAGCTTGGATTTTCACCAACGTACTACTATATTCTAAGTTTGGTTTGCTGCACTTAAAAGGCTAAAGCCAAATCTAACCATAGTTACCATAGGGGTACCTAGGCAAAACGACCGGATTATGACCCCTTTTCTTAAGGGTACTTTAACGTTTCCGATGGCTGGTCTAGTCCCAACCTTTTGTAATCTTTTTTTTATTAGTCATTGATCCATATTTGATCCGTTTAACTAATTTATATGGCAGTTTATTTCCTATGTGGCACCTACGTGAGGTCTACTTAAACTAATATTGAGAATAAAATTTGTAAAATAATGTTTTTGGCCCTTTGCTAAATAAAATGACCTTAATGCCCTAGTAGCAATTAAAATCAATCGTCTTTTATTCAGATCGAACACTTCGTTTGTCTTCTCAAATTCTCAAGGTTTATAGAGGAGAGATTTCATCATCCCCAAACGAACTTTGATCCCCAAACGAGCTTTGATCTTAGGGTTTCTACTAGTTATGGCCAAAAGAAGAAGGTATTCAACGAAATAACCCTTCTAGCTAGGGTTTCATCAAAGTGCTCTTTGAGTGTTTAAGTAAGTATCTGCCAACTCTGAGTCAAGTATGTTATTTTGAACATGCATAATATCAATGTTTGATGAAATGTAAGTTCATTCGCACAATTTTTGATCGAGTGATTTTACATTTTTTGCAACAGTATGAATACTGGTGGAAAATTTTACACTTTTCGACCTTCTGATGTGTCACTGACTGAAATTGTTATATATCATCGTGAAAAGTTCGTATATGATTTGAAATAAACTATATTGGGGGTGAAATAACTAGGTTGGATAAAATTGATGTGGATTACATTGAATTTAAAGGAATATATAATGCCATAGCAGATTTAGGCTATTTAGATGCCTATTACCTATATTATTCAACTCTTGGTTTTAATTTTATTTTTTAAATAAAAGTTTTAATTTAGACCCTTAACTTTTTGTGAGGTCAAAATTACAACCAGATCCTTATAAAACACACATGTTTTACACGTAAGTTGAAATTCGTTAAGTTTCTAACGAATCCGTAAAAAAAACTCCATTTCGAAACAAAAATGTAACATTAAGGTCCATTTCAAAATTTTTGAGACCTGGGAATCCGTTTTAAAACTCTACGAAAATATTGAGGCCTAAAATGAGATTAATCCTATCTAATCCCCTAATGCAATTAACGAGAAAATGGTTTAAATCGAAGTGCTGCAAAACATTATCAACACTTAGGCAAGCATGTGAGCTATTGATATCAGACAAAGTATGAAACCACAATTAGACGTATGAGTTATTGATTTAAGTGTACACCTCCTCATTATTACCTTTGACTTTATAGAAATCATTATTCGAAGCTCCAGTGTTATGAACATTAATGAGAGGAACTTTGATCAATAGAAGATCAAAATTTCTTTTAAGTGCGAAAATCTAAAAAGGTCAATTAGTAAGGTAAAATGTGGATGACTAATCAACTCAACAATCACAATTGATTGAAGAACTGAAAAGATAATAAGATGAATACTTTTAAACCCCTAAGCTTCAATTGACTTAAGAACCTAAAAGGAGAATTAATTGTTTAAGTCGAAGAATAAAAGCAATAATTTAAGAACACCAAAATTCCTTTGTAGAGAATTCGGTTAAGAAATAAGCAAACTGCTCAATCTTTTAATTGATCATAAAACTGAATTTTAATTGAATACAATGCAAGCCTTTATATAGGCATAATTCTTGAAATCCTAAACCAACTATGAAATAGTAAAACTATCAAATAGGAAATTCTAATAAGAAAATAATTACAATTCAAACTAGGAAATCAAATAGGAAACGACTTAAACTAGGAAACGACTTAAATTAGAAAACTAATTAAGAATTAACTAGTGACGGAAATAGGAAACCAAAACAAAAAAGGAAAAAGTTGCTGATCATGTCGACGACGATATTGGTTGCTGCCGAGTATGCCGAGCAAGTTGTGCTCGCCTTCCTATTGCGGGCCTTCTTTTATGCTCGCTCGCCCTTCAACCAAACATAAAGAGACCAACTTACGCTTTTTCTCGCTGAGACCATCCTCCCAAGTGTAGCTCACCATGAGTTGAGCAAACCCATTCAACAATTTTTTGGCCTTAGATCTCGTTACGGATCCTCGCAGTGTGAGTATGCTTGGTGTCTACCAATTCGATCTAGGCGACCAGTACTCATCAAACATATTCGACATGATTATGCATTAACCAATTTGTTAGTAACATTAATTTTGATGCATCCATCGTTATTGGTGGCACAATTTTACCAAAAAAAATTATAACTACCAGAGTTCGGAGACAGCTAATTAAGATCTTCAAATTTATCTACAATAATTGTTTCAAGGTGTGGTATATATAACGTGAGCATAATCGAATTGAATAATGTGGAAGAGCTTTCCAACGTAGGGATAAGATGGATTAAATTAGCCAACTATTTTTTTAAAGAAGTTCGCTGAGCATCACATTACTCATAATTTTATCATTGATCATTATTCTTTTCATGGCAAAAAGTTGCACGAATCCGTTGGTATTTACATTCGATATTATGTACGAATTGTTTTATATTTTAGGCACTATGATTCATTAACCTACATTCTCAACTGTAATAATCAAGTGCAATCGGTCAAAATTAACTGAAATGTGTTGTATATAGTACTCCGAGTTAAGGTTTGAGGCTAATATTGATGATTAATTATTAGAATTTGAGAGTGAAACATTCTTCACTTTTGAAAATTGTGAGTAATATTGAAATTACTCAATTTTTTTGGGATGAATACATTCTTGCATAGTTATTCGAAACATATAGAAATAATTAGTTCTACATCTTCTTCTTGTTAAAATAGTAACAGTTGAAACTTAAATACAATTATAAATAATTGAACAACTTTTATCATAAGCAATATTTGACGAAGATATAGTCGGATCAGGAGTGTAATATGGTGTGATATGATATAATATGACACTGTTCATAATATGAGATGGAGTGAGATGAGTAAATATGAGATTTTTATTAAAATGTCTATTTTACCCTTGGATGCGAAATGTTGAATGTAATTTATAATATTTAAATGTGATGTGAAAAGTTTGAATGTGAGGAGAGAATTAATAAAAGATGAGAGAGAATGTGATGTGAAATGTTTGATTTGATTTATGTGAGTGTATATGTATATGAGTAGTAGATGGAAAGTGTGTAATGTTAAAATGTGATATTGAATGATATGTAATGAAATGAAAAGTTAGTTATCAAGTTTTACCATATCAACCATATGTCCATGTATAGTGATATTGGATTCGTGATCCAACCATAAGATCCTTTAGGATTAGTTTGGGGGTAAGTTGCATCGCCCACCCTTGGCCAAATTTTGTTGCCCCCTTAGGTTTGGAAATTATACAGAGCCTACTATTTTATGAATTTTGTTAATTAATTTATTAATTTAGAATTTTTAATATAAATATAATATAAATAAAAAATACTTTAAAGATATTTATTTAATAAAATTTGTCAAACTTTAATATAATTGATCACTATTATTTTAAATATTAATATATAATAAAACAAAAAATTAAAGAATAAAGAAAAATAATTTTTGTAATATTAAAGTTGAATACACACACATATATATGTATAATTAAATATGTATCATAT
>JAOWAN010000054.1:9821591-9841811 GCA_028566635.1 Lobelia cardinalis | reverse complement strand
TTCTCATTTATTACAGAATTGCCACCTGTGATTATTTTTTTTAATTCAATCTAAGTCATTGAATCAATTAGATCTAAGGGCTAAAAATGGTTCCTAAAGTTCCTAAAATATTTAAGTTCTCAATTGAATAGCTTCCTATATATATATATATATATATATTTAAAGTTATAATGACCATAATATATATTTTTCTTTCTTATTCTGCACTAATTTTGATATTATTTTCACTTAGTCCATTTTATTTTCTATTATTTTGTAATTATGTCTCAAAATTATCCTAGTTACGAAAATACTCAACACTCTCGATTAAATTCAAATGAAAATTTCAATCCAAATGTCCATGCAGTAAATTTGGGCTCCGAGTAATTTTGAATTTGATCTAAATATAATTCTTCGACACCACATTTGCTAAAGTTTCTTATAAATATGTAATTTAACGTGTTATTAATTTTTTGATTAAATTGTACTTTGTATTGCAATATAGATTATAAGCTTTAAGTGCTATTTTACGAGGGATAGACCTTTCATACCAAAAAAATTTATAATAAGATTGTTTTGAGAAAAAAATGTTAAATGAATACTAGTATGAATTGTTGAGTTCATTAATTATGATTGCATAAATATTTTACTTACGTTAAAACATATTTTTTTAATGTTAAAATTTGTTAAATGAATGCTGCTATTTGCATAGCATGCAAGGGCTAAGTATATACATAATTACATATAATACATATTTTTTAAAATATTTTATAAATGTTAAAATATTTGTGTTCTTAATTTATCATTCCCTCAAAATAAAAATATTATTATTTCTCCAAAAATTAATAAACAAGTTAATCTTTTTAATTATAGTTTTCTCCCCCTTTCATCTTTTTCTTACTCATTGATAAACCTTAATTTCCACGCGTGCGAATTCTGAAGTAAACCAGAGCAGTATCCGTTTAAATTACTCCGGCAGATTCATCTACCTTTCTCATCCATTAAACACATTCCTGCCAGAAAAAGGGCTCTCTACGTCTCAGTTAGTCACTTACTTTTCCGGCTTGGGGACACTTTTCTCTCTCGACTCTGTCCCGAGGAAAGACCAGAGCACAGTTCCTAGCCGAGCGGGTCAAAGTAAGGATCAAGAATGTTATATATTTCAGGAGCTAGATCAGTTGACCGTGTCATCAAAAAATGATTCTTCTCCTTAAAGGTTTTTTCTCCAACTGGTCGAGTAATTCTTTGAAAGTGACAGGTGACCAGTGAATGTGTTTTTGGTGTCCTCACCTCTGAAATTCAAGTACTCCGAAAGCACTGGTCACGGATTGGGGGTGGGCGTGGACATGAAGATTTAGGCTTGAATTACAAGTTCGATTTAATTATATAATTATTAATTTTGGGACAACATTAAAAATGGTCACTAAAAATTACGAAATTTATGGATAGTCCCTTATGTCTAAAAATCAAAATTCTCAAAATACGGCTAAAATTGATTCACCCGATGTGGACTCATTTTGAATTGTAAAATAGATAATTAACCTCCTCCTTCTTCCATCTTCATCTCCGATTGTATTCTTCGAATCCGACAACTGAATTTGAAATGAGGGTAGCATACTTGGATTACAAACCGTTAATACTTATTTCTTGGGACGAAGGAGGTAATATTTACATTTAAAAAAATCGTCAGCTTGAAAAAAAAAAAAAAAAAAAATTCAAGGCACTCATGAGATTAAGTCTAATAAACCGAAAGAAACCCCCCAAACCAACAACATCGTCCACCTGCTACAACTTCTGCTCTCGTACTCCCACCAAGTTCCAAGATAATTCATATATGTATAGATGTTTTTTGCTTCAATTTCCTTTCAATAGAACTAAATTTGCACATCGTAGAATGTTCTTACAAACAGTTTGCGGTCGGTGAAACAGGAATAAATACTCAACAGCTCCTTCTTCTTCTTCTTCTTCTTCTCCACCACCATCCTCTCAATCTTCGTGAATTCGAAATCGATTTTGAGATCGATCTGGGTTTATGGGGTTTCAAATTGAGTTCGAAATCAATAGGAAATCGATCTGGGTTTCAAATCACTTTTGAAATCGATAGGAAACCAAGTCTAGATGGTTGATTTGTAACCTGGGTTTTTGGGTTTCCTTCAATTTTGAAACTAGGTCTTCTCTTGGTTTGAAGAAAGGTATGTAATGACAATCAGTTTGTGAAGAAAAATTTGAAGGAAAGAGACTTGGGTTTCTAAAGAAAGAGTTGAAGGAAACATATAATTATTGCCTATTGATTGTTTCTCCATTTATTTTGCTCATATCAAGTATTTATTGTTAATTATTGCCTCGGAAAAATATTACTCAAAGGGTGCGTTTTTGTGGGTGATTTATTGATTTGGTTTTTGGGTTTTTGTAATGATTATAGTAAAAAGTAAGAAAGAGATAGAGAGAAAAAGTGTGGGACCAATGAGAGAGAAAAATCAGAAATCAGAAATCATGGATGAAAATTACCCACAAGAACACACCCATTGTTTCGATATTTAACTGTGCTCATTTGTACAATATTTTAAAAAAAAAATTTATGAACATAATTAAATAAAAATTAAATTCAAATGAAATGAAATTTATGAGTATAATAAATGACTTATCATATTTGTAAATAAATTTTAAAATAAAATAGTGAACAAAGCGGAGATATTAGTGGAAGCCTTGGGGCAAGAAGCCGCCCTATAACATGGCGTTAAATGGTTATCCCCAAACAAACAAACAAAAAAAAAAAAAGAAAAGAGTTTGAGGTGGAGTAATAAAAAATGAAGACTATAGTGTGATATGATTGGTTGAGGAGTCCATAGTCCACAAGCGACTGAAGGTAGGAGTAGGACCCAGCGTAATCGAAACGCTCCTTCCGTTTCATACTTCAACTGCTGTGCAGCTTCCGTTAGCCGTATAATCGTCGGCAATGGCAATGGCAATGGCAACTAACAACTCAACCGGAGATGATCGGCCGACGATCATGGTAACAAACGACGACGGAATCGATGCGCCTGGTTTGCAAGCTCTGGTTCGAGTCCTTGTCTCCACCAATCTCTATCACGTCTTTGTCTGCGCCCCTGATTCGTACGTTCTTTCTCCTCCCAACTCTCTCCCTCATTAACCCTAACATCTTGCGTTTATTTCTTAATCCTCCCTTTGTATCGATCAAATTGTCCGCTTCCTGTTTTTCCAAGACTCGGGACATGCGAACCAAACAAAAGTGCTATATTCATACTTAACTGACAATTAATTTTGTGCACAAAATGTTCTCAGGAATGCTATCAATTACTAATTTTATAATGATGAGATGGGATGATTGTTATTATCTTCCGATCAAAACATAATTGACTACGAAAAGAATAGGATGGAGTTTTTTCCCCTATCAATTGCTGAGCAATCACTAGAAGTGTTAAGCTAGTATAAGTCTACTAACTATCTTTACACTAAAAATTATTTGCATACCCAAGGTTTTCGGTAATCTAGATGAGTATTAATACACACTAAACTACTGAAGTCTGAAAGTATTAAGTTGCTCGAGTAATGTGTTTTTCATTTTATAGACTAAAATTTGCGTTTATGCTTACCTCCGTAAATATGTAATTTGCACTGGATTCTTTTCATGTCCAATTACACGATTTAGTTGGAAAAGAAAAGAAAAAGAATTGTTCATATTTTGTTAGTCTGGAAAAAATAAATAATAGTATCACATATAGACGGCATCATTTCAGTAGGAATTTTGAGTTTATATAGCTATATGCTGCTAATATCTGCCACCTTGCTGAGTTAACTTAGAAGTTGAAAGAAGCTCAATGCATCCTCTACCATACTCCACCCGTGACAACTTTTCAACTTGAAGCTACTCCCCTCCACATAAAGTCAATATTACAGAGTCGAGAACAAACACAACTTTGTCACGTGGTGCCTTTAGTTTGCTTTGTTGGAATGTGGAAGAATCAGTTCCTCCTTAGTGAAATAAACCACAAATTGAAGGCATTTGCATTTGCTTTATCCGTGACCTTACTGAACAGAGTAGTCATCAGGAAGATGAAGTTTCCTGATTGCATATGGTTTGCTTTCTGTTTTAGAAATTGTACCTTTTTTTGTTGCTCTGGGGTGGGGGGAAGTGAGTATTATTTTTGTTATAATCGTACAACTGTAGTAATGCTTATTTATTTATCACAATTTATTTTAATGTATGAATTGCCTTTCTGTTAGTCTGATGTCATTTCTCATATCATTGTTGGAATTGCAGTGAAAAGTCAGCAGTTAGTCATTGTATTACTTGGCGTCATGCACTTTCTGCTAAGCGAGTAGAAATTAGTGGAGCGACGGCCTTTGCAGTTTCTGGTTAGTTACAACGGTGACTCATTCTATCTTACATGAGTCTAACTTTCCTAGTTGAGGTCACGGAATGTGCTCTTACTTTACATCATTATATGTCCTATTGACTAGGGAAATGACTTGTTATCCTAATTCCTTTTCTTTTCGGTTTCGTTGCTGAAGTTTCAGGGAAAATGTCAGATTGCTGCTAATGTCCATTGACACTTTTTATTGGGGCATGCTTTGCAGGAACTCCAGCGGACTGTACCTCTCTGGGACTCTCCAAGGCACTTTTTCCTTCTGTGCCTGATCTGGTACGTCATTGTAATTTTCTTTGTAGTTTGGAAATTGACAATGTGGTGAGTATCAATTTAGGCCGAGAATTTATAACTTATTCTGGTGCTTTGTGCAGGTAATTAGTGGCATAAATATGGGTAGCAACTGTGGTTATCACATGTTAGTAGCATTTCCTTTGTTGTAATTTGTGGTCATGCTTTTTTCTTATGGTAGAAATATGAATGTGGTAGTTCCATTTTTATAACTTCATACACCATCACTTGATTTTCATGTAGAGCAAGTGGAACCATGTATACAATATTGACAACCAATTTGATTTCATTGATGAACAAATATGGGTTCGATTGGATGGTATATTTTCTTGTTGTGGTTTTTGATTTTTTGGCTTTTTGAAAAAGGTGGGTGTTTTTATTACTGTTCACATTTATTGCGAAGGGACTAATTTAACTACCCTTGGGAGAGAGAAGAGAGAAAAAAGAAAAAGGAGTGGAGAGAGGAGAGATAAAAGTTGTATTGGGAAGTGAAAAGGAGGAGAGAGAAAAGTTGTATATTGTAGGAAAGAGAAAAGTTGTATTAAGAACAGAAAAAGGAGGAGAGATGAATGAAATAATTATAGGGGTAGTGGTAAAATAGTATGGTATGTAGGAAAAAAAATAGGTTGATTTTTAGAAAACTAATGTAGTGAACAAGAAAACTAGTTTTTTGGGTCTAAAAAAAAACAAAAAAAAAAACCAAGCAAACGGACCCTATAGAGGTTCTGTGGTTCTAGATGCTGTAGATTGTCAAGATTTTAAAGCGAAGTGATTTATATTTAGGCTCCTCCCCTGTACTGCTTAGAATTAGAAACTTTCTATCTCTATTATTCGACTGATGACAAACTCTCCCTTGACTGTTTTATGATATCTGTTGGATTTTTGACAAATATGTGCTGGCTCCTTAATGCTTATGGTATTCTTAATTTGGTCTGGTTGGAATCCAGTGTTTACTCAGGGACAGTAGCAGGTGCTAGAGAGGCCTTTTTCCAAGGTGTCCCTTCTGTATCTATATCTTATGATTGGTATGTAAATTTCACTCTACTGGTGTGCTGTTCTTGTACTGAATAAGGTTTAGTTTGACTATTGATATTGCATTTAATGGAAGATGCATGTTAATTAGTAAGTACTGCATGCTTACATAAACATTAACCATAAAACGTGGCAAAATATGTTTATGATTGCTTCCCATTTTTTTTTATTTATTCAATCTGTTAATGGTATCTAATTATTGGAGGCAGCTTGGACTTGTTTTGCAATTTTTTTTTGTTTGCTTGTTTGTTACTATTGTGCTTCGCATGTAAGAGGGTAGTCTAAGATTACAGCTGTTACTTCTAATGGAGGTGAGGGACTTCAAAAAACTTCTCGTGTTAATGGTTTACTTTGCCAAGACTGAATGTAAAAACGTAAATCAAAAACATTTCAGTTAATTCTCTTTTATGATTGTAGATATGTTAACATCACAAACAATCATGCACATTGTCGCCAACAAGCTTTCCACTATTTTCAGTTTGCCCTCTTCTAGAAATTGGACTGGTGCTCAATGCTACAACACAGCCATGACATAGTTAGAATGAATGATCCCTTTGCTTTTAGTGTGGAGGCACTTTTAGAAGTAGAAGTAAATACCTTTTGCTTCTTCAAACACAAGATGAAGGAGAATGTAGTCATGAATGGTTGATTTTATACAGCTTAATTGAATATATTCAAACTAAAATCTTGACTTTTGAGCTCAAGCCATAGGACAAGCCCAGATGGTTTATGCCTGATAGCAAAACTGTCAAACCAGCTAATCCCTTGATAGCAAAACTGTCAAACCAGCTAATCCCTAGAATAAGTTGTAGATAATGTGGGTGAGCTTAATCTCATAATTTCATTATATGATTACTATATTAGTATGCACTGTAGAAGCACGAGTTGGAGTAGCCAATCATTTTGTTTTATGCTTCTTTTTATTTTAAAACTTTTCTTTTTGTAATTATGTGATCTTCCTTTGACTAAATACCAATAATCTCTCCTTTCTCCTGTCCTCTTCCACCCTAACTCTTTTCTTTATGTTGGTTGCTTAAAAAACAAGTAGTTTGGAGTGGTTAATGCATGGAAATGCTATTCAGAGCTCAGCTACTGTTATCTCACATGCAAAAACCTAATCTGTAATAGAACTATTCTTAATTATAGATATAGCAGAAAAAATTGTGCTAAATCCTGAAGTAAAATGAGGCGGCTTCCTAATAAGAAATCCCTGGTTAGTTCAGACTTCTCAGCAAACAGAAGGCATATTATTCTTTGACTTGTCAACTTAAGAATCAAAGTTAACATTTTTGCTGATAAATGCATTTGTTCTAATGCACAATTTTTTTTGTGGTAACATGATATGGTCTAATGGAAAAGTGATGTTCTTCATGGTTGTTTCGGTTATTGAATACAGGGTTGGGGGTAAGAGCAATATCAATGATTTCACGCTATCTGCCGAGGCTTGCTTACCTATCATTATTGCTATTTTTATAGAGATAAAGGATAAAACTTATCCTCGGACATGTTTTCTCAACATTGATCTGCCAACCAATGTTCTTAATCATAAGGTGGGTGTAACATTAGCTTGTGAAGATATAGTGTCTTTAGGTTTAATGTGGGTGTCTCATTGTTAGTTTTTGTGTTTTGCTTTAAAGTGTTTCCATCATATTTGTATTTAACATGCCTTCATGTCATTTTCCGTCTTCATCATCACTGCTGATAAATGGTGTCAATCATGCTGGACTTCACATATTTTCATCCACATGCAAAATGTTTCAAAAGATGTGTTTACACGAAAAAGTTCTAGATGTAGAAAAGCAAAGCTACTGTAAAATTCTGTTCCAGGTAGAATTCCACCGAAGCTTGTACACTTGGAGTTATCTCCATATACGCCACTTAAGTAATGGAACAAGTCTAGCATACAACACGCTTGAAGAAAGGGCCAGTATGCATAGTTCTGAAAGAGACAAGGACCCTAATGGCCAAGTCATTACTTGGGAACTTTCTATAGGAAATCAGTAGAGATCTTTTCCTGCTGATGATATAAACTGAATGTTTCGTGATATGAAATGAGATTTTGTGGATTAAAAGAGATGCCACAATTGGATGTGCTGTTTCCTTTTTGTCTTTACTATCTCTTTTAATTAAACTTTACTGTGTTAAAATTCTGTAACTATATCTAAATTGCTATCCCTTTCTCTGTTGGATATTTAAGAAATGGAGAAGTTAAGTTGTTATTTATTTATATATTTTTTTTCATAGGGATATAAGCTGACTAAGCAGGGCGTGAGTATTGTCAGAACAGGATGGAGGCAAGTTACTTCTGAGGCACAAGGAGGAAAGATGCTTTCAACAATGACCATGGAGACAAATTCTTCAGCAAGTGCAACCATCGATGAATCTACTTCATTAAGTGACCATCTTCTATTCAAGAGAGAAGTGCGCTTTCTTTACTTATCTCTACTTTTTTACTTTCAAATCTATAATTGAAGGTCTTCCATATTACTCCCTCTATCTCAAAAAGATTGTCTCACTTTCCTCTTTTGTGCTCCATAAAAATATTATCGTATTTATAAATGGATAAAATTATGGCGAGATGTCGAAATGGTACAATCATATAAAGCAACATCCTTAAAAAGTGTGAAATGTACAACGGTATTTATATTTTTGGGACGGAGGGAGTTACTTATTAGGTGATCTCATCTGAAGTTATATGTTCTTAACTTGACTAAAGCTCTCCTTATAGATTTGAATAAACCACAAGATAAGAACACTGAGGTGACATGGTAGGTGTTACATGTACGTGACTGACATAAGGTTAATCGTGTTTATCATAACATTAACACCAACCAAGCTTAGCCGGTACAAGTGAAAAAATCAACTTTTAGGGATCATTAGCTTATGTGCTGAGCAAAAGAAAAAAGAAAAGTGATCATTAGGTTATTGTTTACACCCCAAAATGACTTTTGGGATTCCACCCGCTGGAGTTGGCATCCTAGGTCACCAAGTTTGTTAGGCCTCCAAAAGAAGCATTTCGGCCAAGAAATCACTCAGGCCGTAAGCCAAATTCTGCCTCTAAGGTAGGCCATAATGAACCATATTATGTTTTATTCTTGTATTCTAATAAAAAAGTTCTAGTTTGTGCACAAGACATCTCATGTTCACTACTCGTAAGTCATATCACAGGTCATTGGTTGCAAAATATAGACCATTGGGCATAGGCCAAACCATAAATAACATATTACAGATCGAAAGACATGACACAAGAGAGCCATATACAGTAGAGGTCACGTGATCTAGGTCGTGATTGAAGAACATCTGGTCGTGGAAAACGTGGTCGAAGGCCGTTGAAACATTCTTTGGCCGAGAACAGGGCAGATCGTTATGAGCATAACTCATGAACGACACACCAAACTTCATTTCAACCAAAGAGACTTACAACTAAATTTCGTGGTTTACGTGGAAAGTCGGATCGAAGGAGCAACATATGTCACGCAGTTTGACGATACGGTACTAAGTCCACTATTGTGGGGGAATACCAAGTCAAAACGGTTCAAGGGGGCTCAAGACTGCCAACAATGAAGAGACACGTGGTCAAGACATGGGTAATGGATAAAACCAACTCCTAACCTCGTGCAAACTTGGTTTTATCATGTAAAAGTAGGCTAAAAACATGGAAAACGCTCATGTAATGGCTAAAGTCATGAGTGAGTGGTTTGTAGTCTTTAGGAATACTCTTGTAATAGCGTTAGACACGTCAAAACATGGTGAATCAGTAGGTTAGAGTTTAATTATTGACTAAAACTAAATCTTAGCTAATGAATCTCTAACCTACTGATTTACCAAGTTTTTTCAGTGGCTAAGGCCATTACAAGAGTATACCCAAAGACAACAACCCACTAACCTATGACTTTAGCCATTACATGAGTGTTTCCCATTTTTTTAGCCTACTTTTACATCATAAAACCAAGTTTCCACAAGTTTAGGAGCTGCTTCTATAGGGTATCCATATCACAATTTCCTCCACTTACAACGTCAAGATCCAATCAATACCAAGATCGCATCCCCAAGCAATGTAGGATTCAAGAGGTGGCTCGTATGGGCTAAAGAGGTGGCTCCCAATGCTCTCCTGACGGTGTAGTACTTTGCTCCGCACAACACTTTGCTCCTATACTTTCAGCCAGGGTTTCACTATGATACCATTTGTAATAATTCGAGTCCGAAACCCAAACCGCTACGCTGCACGCCCTCTAATCCATACCTTGAACCACATCTTGGGTGATGGTCCCGTCATAGGCGATTCAAAAGTCCATTGATGATTTGGGTGCTAGATGGGTAATAGGGAGCCACAAATAAATCATACGAAATTCCATTATCCTTCAAATGTGAGAATGTGGGGATTTCGTATGGTTTATATGTAACCCTCTACTAACCATCTAGCGTTAAATCATCCATAGAATTTAAAGTCGCTCGTAATGAGTTGTTGACCCAAGATGAGGTGTTAGGTGTGGGTAGTAAGTGGACGGTGTGGCGGACCGAATTTTCGAGCTTGAGGCATTGCAAATGGTATTAGAACCAGGTTTTCGGGCACCCCAATGAGGACGAGGACGTCAGGGATTTATGTGAGGGAGTATGTAACACCCCACGTTTCCATATTGGAGAGATATGGGGATTTTGTATAGTTTATTAGTGACCACTTACTACTCATCTAGCATCAAAATCATCCGTGGACTTTTGGGTCGCCTATGATAGGCCGTTGACCCCAGACGTGGTGCTAGGTATGGGCCAGTGGGCGGGCGGTGAAGCGGAACGAGATTCGGACTCAGGGCGTTACCATGCCCTATACTCAATCGCACTGATAGAAGTCAAAGGAGCGCATATTTGGTGTTTAATCGAGCCATTTAGGTCTCTTCGATCTGAATTCTTAGTTTGTAAGGAGCTTTGGGGTCATTTGGTGTTTTACCGCCATGGTCTGGCTGACTGAAACTTTTTAACTTTCAGTCAAAAATTGGTGGCACACCCTTACTATCACAACATCCCTTTGCCGAGAGGAAGAGCTTGGTAAATGTGGATTTACCACCGAAATAGTTATCAACCTAGTTTTATTAATTCTATGCTCATATAAGCTAGGCAAACAAGTATGTAATCTGGTATCAGATGTTTTTGGTTTTAATTGAAGGAAATAAAACAAGTACTGGTGGACTAAGGCCGTTAGAAGCTTAACTAAAAACTCAAAGCTTGATGATTTTGAGTATATGGAATCAACTTTGAGCAAGGGTAAATAATAGAAGGATTGTTTTCAAACCAAAGTAATTTGGAACGATTTGCTATTTATCGGAAGGAAGAGATGGAGATAATATTGCTTATATGGGCTTATAGTTTCTTCTGTGACTTATTTCTTATGAAAGTAAACAGGACGTGTGATGACAGGCCTACAAACCAACCACTTGTTACCGTACTTTGGTAATATAGATTATTAAGCTAATGGGAGTTGTATAAACAAATATGTGGTGATCAAACTTTATTTTGGGTTGGGGTTTATTATGATTGTCTTTCCTCCCATTAGTAATTACTGCAGGGTTGTAGCCGAAAGCCTAAAACCATTATAAGAAGAGGTGTCTAGATAGCTTAGATGTTCTTGATATTTACTCCCTCTGTTCCGCACAAAAATCCACTCTTTCAATTTGGGATGTTTCATTCAAAGAGCCCACTTTCAAAAATTAACGTATAAAAATTTGTTTTTGCCCCAATCTTTTTCATTCATATTCTAAGTATTGTAGTTTTATCACATTTTCTAGAAAAAAAATATAAATTTAGTACAATTTGTAAATGATATAAAGTGCTAAAAGTTAAAAAAATAAAATAAAAGTTTATTCCAAACATTCATGAGCTGCATTTTAGGGATTTGGGTGCGAGAGTTGCTCAGAAATTCCATCTTTGAGACCAGTGGAGCCTTGAGAAGGACTGTTGAGAGGAAGATCTTTGGCCCCTCTCTCTGATGAGATGTTACGGACTATTCAACTCAAATTCGAGACTGGCTTTTGGGAAGCCACCCACAATAACCCAGCTATAAAGTAGTGGTATTGGGGCTAAAGTAGTAGCATTAGACTTTTAAATATGGACTATTTGCCCGGAATGGAGGGAGTACTAATTACCTTCTAGAAGAAGTCTACAATGTGTAGACTGTAAGGTGGACTTGAAGAAAATCTTAGGGTCTGTTCTCCTGGGTGTTTTTCACCCTGGTTTTTTCTTTTTTGATTTTTCTCTCTCATTGGTTCCACAAGTTTTCTCTCTAACTCTCTCTTACTTTTTACTTTAATCATTACAAAAACTCAAACTAAATCAAAAAACTACCCATCCAAACACAACCTTAGATACTTGGTTGGTTCAATTTTTGAGGTCGTAGCAGTTAAAATTATATAGTGTCTTGTAAGTGGGGTGATGTCTTTACCTTTTTATAAGCTCAAAAGATTGAGCATCTGTGTAAGAAAAAGAAGTACAAGTATTTTCAGTATCTTCGTCAACTATTTTCCTTCCTTTTCCAAGTAAATTTTCTAAAACTAAAAACAACCTATTGCGACAATATGAAGTCGTGGGTTTTGCGTAATCTAATGGCCAAACATTGCTCACAGGAAATGTTGGGAGAAACATCAGCTGAGATAAATTTAGGGCTGTGGTTTAGTGGAACGTATTTGCACCATTAAAGAACATTGACATGATCATCGCTCATGGGGATGAGGAAGACCATATTATGATTAATGAAAAATAAATCATAAGGTGTAGCTTGGTAGAGATTGTGACCCACTCACCCATGAGACGTAAGGTGGCTACATAATTTTATTGATAAATTTTTTGTGGAAACTGGACTTTGTAGAACAATTGAGTTAATGCACTCTTGTACATCAAATTTTGAAGGGAAAGGTTACTTCCACTAGTTCCTAGATGGCAGCTTGCTCTATGAATTCCCGATTGAAACTTATCATACTTTTCATTAAGTGTGCCATTCCTGCCTTTGTTTGGAGTTAATTGTGATGAACATATTCTTCTGGTTCCTTTTAACTGCAGATCTCTTGTTTGCAATTGTTCATATCACTGGTGCAGATTAGTTACTGTTCTCATACACATTGAAAGATTCTCCACCTTTGGTTTGTAGATGTAATGTGGTCATGCACAACTAATATGTGGATAAACTGTTTTGTTTTTGGGTTATTACCAACATTACCCCAAGGCCACAAAGTCACGGTTAGCAGTAGTCATCTAAAATCAAGTTATATATATATATATATATATATATATATATATTGCTAACTATTATTCAGTATCAGCAAACTAGCAGTCAACATTTGAGTGTTTCTCTCCTTGCTGCAATTGTCCAATTCATAAGAGGTTAATTAATAGATGTTTGCTCCCTTGTATTGGAGGCTTTTTAAGCTATACACTAGCATGTGTTCTGTGCTGAGATTGTCTTTCAAGTACTGTAATTCTTTTATACTTCTCATAGTTTCCTTTCATATATACTTTTTTGTGCTCGGGCTTCCACTTCCAGGTGAACTCTCTTCATTAATGATCAAGTACCATGTCCTTCTGAAAGAAACTGCATGGAAGTACATCAGTTTCCTAGCTATGTAGTTCGTAGTGTGCTTCACTTTTCATTTGGTTGATTTTAAATGTAGACTTCTTTGTAGGTGACGGGAGCTCAAGTGATTGAAGATGACTCAGATTACTGCTCCCTTCAAGAAGGATATGTACGTACTGTTCTAAACTTGATAAATTTTACTTGAACAGCAGTCCTTCGCTAATATGCCACTTATCTTCATTGCAGATAACTGTCACTCCACTTGGTGCCTTAACTAATACAGACATGGATTGCCTGACATACTTTAGAGAATGGTTGCCTGGTGTGGCTGAACGTTCCTCTTTCTCGGCCTTGTAATACTGAGTTCCCACAAGTAGCACATAATGTATTATAATTATATCTGGAGTATAAGTTTACCGATGAATTAGTGCGTGCAATTTTTCCTATTTATTTTTGCATTATTACAAGGTAATAAGAATTCACTTTCTCACTTGGATGAAATTTGAACTTGGTCAAATGCATAGTAGTCAATCCCGGATAGCGGCGCGTAGCGGACGACCCCGAAAATGGGATATCGGGATAGCGGATAGCAGGATGACCGCTATTTGAATTTTTAAATATATTTTTATATAATTAATAATCTAATACTATATCCATATAAATACTAAAATAAGACAACTATTACCTTACTTTCATAACATAACATCCATAATAGCAATAAAATTCATATTAGCAACGTTTTTCATCGCTGTTATTGATACTTTGGAACATAAAAGAAGAAGAAAAAGGGACATTCAGACTTCAGTCAGAAGAAAAAAAAAATCAGAGACTTCAAAAAAAAAAAAAAAACGATTGAAGAAAGAAAAAAGTAAAAGGGAGGGGGGAGGGGGACCCTCAATTCAGCGCCGACATAAAAAAAAGAAAAAAAAGGGTTTCTGCAAGAAAATAAAGAAAGAAAGAGAGAGAGAGAAAGAAGAATCGACCTTCAGTATCTGCGAAGAAGAAAAGGAAGGAAGAAGAAAAGAAAGGAAGAAAGAGAGAAAGAAGCGATCGACTTACCTTCAGATCCTGGTTGCCGATTGAAGAAAGGGTGGAAGAGTCGCCGAGTGTCGTCGATTGACCTAATTTCTCAAGGGATTAGAAGAGCGATCGACTTCCTGTGTTGGAAACGACGGGAGCGAGGTCGCCTCTGCCCTATTGAAGTGAAATTAGCCGAGATTTCCTAAATTACTCAAGATTTCCAAGAAAACCCCAAGGGGCTTTTAGGGTTTTCGCCGCCTTTCCACTATTTCCCTCTATTCGCTCCGCTATTCCAGCCGCGACGACGATCGATCCCACTATTGAAGAGCTGTCGCGGGGATGCCCTTGGCCGCGATGTCGCGCCGCGATAGCGCGCGATTGACTACTCTGGTCAAATGTTCATCAAAATTTTGATGTTTCTGTTGATTTATATCATCTTGGCTTTGGTTATGCCAATAGTACTTTTCTTTAGCTAGATGTGTTTTCCTTGGTAGCTCATCGTGATCATGTGGTCTGAAAATATGTACATGTATATATTAAAGTGTGGATGAGCCCGTGGAATTACTTTTCTCCTCGGATATATTTGGTCAGATTTATAGTACTTTTCCGCAGAAACACATCATTATACAAAATTCATCTTTCTTGATGCTATTCTGATAAAAAGAAAACATTTGGCCTTTTCTGTTTTCAAGCAATCAAGAAATTGGAGATAAACTTTGGTCTAGTAGGTTCTTTTTCACTCTAGAATCTCAAGTATTGGTACGATGTCCCTCATGTTTTGATCAAGGTCTTTGAAGTTGATACAGACCAAAAGTTGTCCTTAAATGGAATTGATCATGCACAACCTTAACCAGCTATGTTTAAACTTCTTAAGATAAGTGAATGTCTCAGCTGGACAATCAAAGCTATTTTCAAGTTCTAATCAATTTAGTGCTCATTTTTAATTAGCTAAGTTTTAAAATCCTAAAGGTAAAGGGATGTATCAGCTGGACATCCAAATATTTGGTCGCCAGTCAATTTACTTGTCAGATTGCTAAAATGTTGGGCTTATCTTTTATTAGTGAACATGCGGACTCTAGCGATTTATTTTGGATGTTTTTTCTCCTCTTTTGTTGCAAATCCACTTGACTGTAGCGCTTGCCAAAGGAGGTTTATATGCCAACTTAACCATGCATATGTGCTACTTCATCTGCTAATGGAATGTTGGAGATAAATACATATCTCATGTTGCTCTTTCTTCTCTCGATTTTTTTAGAATACTTGGAATATTTAGAGTTCATAGCTCTTTAATTTCTGCTTCTCATGTCCTTTCCTCATCTTCTACTCCTTCAATTCGATGAGTCATTCTCTCATCCGTTCCCTTTTTCTCTTACTGGAACTAATTTTACATGCAGGGACCGTGCATTATGCTGATATACAAGGAATTTCTTGCCCTGAATATCTAAAGCCCTTATTGAAAATCTCATGAAAGACGACATGCCATTCTTTTCACCCTCATTTCCAAGTCATGACATAGATGCACTTTTCTATCAGGATGAAAATAGCAAAAGTGAGTGATTTATGAACTCATTTGATTTGGTGGACCGCCTCAATTATCATATATATATAAGATGTTTCACATTGAATGATTACATTGATAATATCTCTGTTTGCACTATGGGAGTATGGGTATGTATCCTAATCCAACTTGACTGGATTCTGATGGTGGATTTGTCGGAGGCTCATAAATATTCAAATACTACAACAAAAAAGGTAGTGATATTTAGTTGCTCGCAACTAGGGTTGTTATCTACCCGAGCCGAGCCTAGGGTTTTTAAGCTCGTGCTCGTTTCACATGTTAGTGCAACCTCACTATTTTTCATGTCCAGCTAGCTTTTTCGTTAGATAATTGATGAATCGTAGACGAAAGGAAATTTTGGCCCCCTTAATAGTACAAGGGCAGGGGCAATGTTACGGATCTGCTAGTTATGGCATAATGCAGGGACATATGATGTTACCCAAATTTTAAGCCTTTCATACAATTCAACTGTGCATAAAGTTTCGTAGGGAGATATTAAATTATGATCCACAATCTGAAGATTTCACCTCATGATTATTATTGTTTTAATTTGGGTACTTAATGATTAACTTGTGTTGACTCAAAATCATGAAGTCTACTCTTCTAAATAATCGGTAGTTCAGTTCTAATTTTCTTGATGTTTCCGTGCATACTAATAATAATAATAATAATAATAATAATAATAATAATAATAATATCAGTATCTTTTCAATAAGTTTTATCATTATTTTAAAGCCCCGTGTCATGCCGGTTTATGCTATGTCGTGATTAGTCAAAGTAATATCATGACTAGTAATCGATGTCGGCCAATTAATCAATAATTAATCACCATCTTAAAGCCTTATTGTGATGACATGAAAATCACGCTGGTCTTGTCTATCAATTCAATAGCCTATGGCAAGTCGGCTCTTAAACTCTCTGATAGAAGTAAAATGAGAAGAGAGAAAAAAAAAAAAATAAAGAAAAAAAATTGGCGCACCTCAACTGCTTGGAATACACAAAGCAACAATAAACTGCCAGAATTTGGTAGACGAAGATGTCACTTCACTCTCACCTAATTACCATTTTCTGAAAAGAAAATCGAAGTGCCACCGAAGTTTCAGGGTGCTCCTGTCAGCGACACCCCCCCCCCCCCCCAAACAAGCCATTCGCTTGCTTGATCGGAGGACAGACTGACTTTGCTATGTGCCGAGGCACATTTGTAACTATGTTATTCAACAGAACATACTGTAGATGCCTCGCGCGCACACATACACACATGCGTGTACGCATGATGGTTGCTTGAGAGAGGAAAGAGAGAGTCTGTATAGCTTCAATAATTTAGAAATACATTTCTAAACTGAGCTCACTCGCAGGAAGGTTTAGAAGTAAAAAAGGAGATGACTCAAAAAAGTTACAGCAAGAAACACCAAAAACTTAAAAAAGTACTGGTACGGAACATTTTATGCAAACTATGTACATGGATCGAGTTGAAATCTTGATCATGCTCTGTTGAGTCTGTATGTGGATGCAACAACCGTCATTTTAGTGGCGGCAAAGCAGGGGCATATTGTGACTCCACCAATATCGACCAAAGCACGTGCACATCCTCGTAGGGGCAGGACTTGACATCCTCATAGAGTATATATACCCCTCTACCTGAAAATGAGAATAGTATCAACGTTGATCAAGTGTTGATAGTAGTAGCGCATACACAAATTGAAATATTGCAGCAGAAAAGATATGAAAGACGTGTGTGTGTGTGTGTTTTCTGTGTTTATAGGACAATGAGCGATATATTGGTGGTTACGACAATGCGGATACACAATGAAGCCGTGTGAAGAACAGAGGAAGATGAAACGAGAGAGGTCTAGAATGAGTAAGTGCAGATGAGAATCTAAACTAGTAAGTAATTATATATGCTGATGAGTTTAGGAAACAGAGTGTTGAAAGAAGATATTTTCAGAATAGTACTTACTCTTCTTGTGAGCAGAATGAAGCTTTACCCATAGCTTCTTGAGTGGGGAGAAGATGGATTGAAGCCACCCCATTTGGAGAAGAGGGTGGTGAGGTGTGGCTCATGGTAGGTGAAAGAATGAGGGAGGAAATAAGAGGGAAGGGTAAGAGAGAGAAAACTGCAGAAGAGGGTGTAGGTTTGCTTAGACAAGGGTGAAGTTTAGGTCACTGTTGTTTTCTTAGAATACATATTACATATATTCTCCCTTGCAGGCCAATCATGCAAATGTCACATACACAATATTTACTCATTTTGGTGCAGTGTCATTGTCAAACATCTCTCTCTCTCTCTCTCTCCCCTCCCTTCTAGCAGATCAAGCCACCCCACCAATCATCAGTTCTTTTCACACTTCTATACCTGTGCTTCTCTTCCTCTGTCTTTACTACTAGTAATATCCCTTGTCCTTGAAGCTACGTACATTGGTGTTTTTGCTATCGTTTAAGTTTTGAGATACCTGTTGTGGGGTTTATTTGCCATATTTGGAAAACCTCTTGTGTTTTAAGTAAAAGGAAACGAGTCCCCCTTTTTAAGAGTCTGCTACAAGTCTCCATCTCCTATTGGTCCACATATACTATCACTTTATCCTCCTCATGAGTCTTGGGTTATAACTTGCTGACTCAGATATTCAAAGACTTTTTCTTTGCAAGGCTCATGATCTTGACTTGGCTTGGCTATGGAGTATCAGTAACTTGGAATTCCAGTTTGGATGTGGGAATTCAGTTCATGTTCAAATTCGATTATCATGTTTGGCACGGAAAACGCTATCAACAGCATATATCGATAAAATAAGCGAATTTGTACCTAATCAACCGTATGCAGTGTAAGCTTGTATTTTGGTGTAAAAATACAAGTTTGCACGCAGTGCGATTGACTATTCTATTGATCATATATGCGGTTGATCTAGCATGTCTCGTTTGGCACTAGTTGTTTATCTCATTAAACTCAAGTCTAGTTCAAGCGAGTGAAAGAACAGCAAAAGGAGAGATCACATAGATCGTTTTCTTCCATATTCCCCAACTTTTTCTTTTCTTTCTTCCTTTTACTTTTTGTTTTTTGCTTTCTCTTTTTGTTTTAAGTTTTAATTTTCAATTTTACTCCTGTTTAAGTTAATGGTTCTTCTAACGACGCGAGTGAGGAAGCTACAAGGACAATATGATTGAAAAAGCCACAACATTAGGTATAAAGCACGAAAGCAAAAAAATTGGAACTTCATAAGTCAAAATTTCCAACATTTAGGTCATTGTTTAATATTCCTTCCTCTTTCTAAAAATTGTTGCATTGTACATTGTATACATTTTATTTTAAGGAGAATGCTCTGTATACATTGTATTATTCTTAAAGGAAATAATGTCCTAAATTTCCAGCATTTAGGTTATTTTTTCCATTTTTAGAAATTGAACTTTTATTTTATAACAATGGACAAATAAGAAAAAATGAAATATTTCTTTTATTTGGAAACGGAATGAGTAGAAACTGTGTCATCGCAAATTGCAACTTTAGTTACGTCTTCTAACCCCTGTCATTTGGTTTGTAATATCTTCAGCGTAATTTTCTCGCTCCATTTCCAGGTAAGGCTGTAAATGAGCTACGACGCGAATTCTATTCGACTCGTTTAAATTTTTCTCGTGACGTAATTTTCTCGCTCCATTTTCAGGTAGGGGTGTAAATGAGATATGACGTGTATTTGACTCGATTCGTTTAAATTCTTCTCGATTTGACTTGTACTATTTTTATCAGCCGAAATATAATTTTTAGACTCGTAATATTTTGCGAGTTCGACTCGAACCGACTTGCAAAACTCGCGAGCTGGCTCGTTAAGGTCTTGACTCGTTAAGACCCGATTCAACTCACCATTAACATGTTTAAATTTCAATCTATAATATCCAGATCAAACAACATGAAATAAAATAATTTAAAAAGTCAGCGTATAAGCTCGCGTCAATACATAATAATTTAAAAGGCTTAATTACATTAGCTTAATATCTCAAACACAAAACAAAATCGTACATTAACAAAGCTTAAACCATTCAAAATAAATTGAAAAAAGTGCATATCCTCTCTTGTGCAAGACTTGCGACAAGATCGGTCCATCAAGACCCATTAAGGCCCGTAAAATTCATGGCTCTCACGAAGGCTCGCAAGCGAGTCCGTCACGAGTCAAGTCAATCGATCCCACTCATTTCAGATTCCACTTGAGTCCATAAAAACTCAATTTGTAAAAAAATATGATAAATTCGGCGGCTTGATCTGATTCATTTATAATCCAGTGTCCAGGTGATCCTAATGATTAGGAAATGCCACCATTTGCTCAGTTGGTATATGGAGCACCTGAGACAAAATATTCATTTTATTACGTTGTTTATTCATTTTCTAAAATTAAATGTTCATTTTTATCGTT
>JAOWAN010000054.1:9781537-9792355 GCA_028566635.1 Lobelia cardinalis | reverse complement strand
CTCTCTCTCTCTCTCTCTCTCTCTCTCTCTCTCTCTCTCTCTCTCTCTCTCTCTCTCTCTATCTCTCTCTCTCTCTCACACACACACACACTCTGTGCACGCGCCTGCACGAGTACACTTGTCAGTTATTTATTGCCTATAAGTTCAGAGATTTAGGCCACATTGTTGACTAATCAATTTTGATACAACCTAGCTTTGCTGGCCTTAATCATCCTAAGTAAAATATGAATTATAATATATAGAGTTTTGTTCAAAAAATTGGCAAATGTTGACTACAACTTGCACTCTTATTTTATATCTTGGCAATATCTACAAGTAACCCAGAACTTTCAAAAGGACCGAGTCCAGTAAGCAAAGATGGTCACTGCACCACATGCTTCCTGCAGTTAAAAAATGTAATAAGAGGCAGATTTGCATTGTGATAAGGAAATTGGAGTCTACCTCAATGCAGTTGATATTCCCTTTCAAGTGCAACCATGATCCTCAAATGAAACTCATCTCATCAGCAGCAACTCTCAGTAATGCCCATAGCAACCAATAGTAGCAACATATTCATATCCAAGTTTCATCCAAATGTTCCGACAGTAAACTGAGAAAGAGAAACTGGATCCATGAAACCACGTAACCTGTAAGTTTCAATACTCAATAGGGCTTTTGCAGAATGGAATTTTGGATTGAACAGCAGAAGTACATCTTTCTCCTTGTTCTTTTTCAAGGCAAAAAAATTTCACTACGAGTTATCAGGTATTCAAACCATTTTTACTCTTTTTTGATATTGAATGAACCACTACTGTCTCCTAATCAACTTACATGCTACTATCAACAAATTTGATGTTGAAAAGCTCAAGTCAAATTACAACTGTGACATGTCAAGTGGATCTTGATTGTAAGGAAAAAGCAGAAGCAAATCAAGTAGTCTTTGCTCATAATACAAGCAAGGGACATAAAACTGCAACTAATCCACATTAATTGTGATGGGCTGTACATGGCTGACTTATCAAGGAAAGCTAGCATGTTATAATACTGCAGCGACCCTTTAAATGTGTATGTCAACTGAAGCTATCATGATCATATAGTCTGTGATACAACAATAAACTAAATTTTGTCCCTTGACATAAATAGGGAGACATTAGTACTTGGAACCACCACATCTCAATCAATACGCTTTCCCATAGATAGGGAATGAAACTTGGCATGACTCTTTCAATTCCAATTCTAGCCCTTTTACTGCAATTCATCTTGAGTGCCAGTCTAAAGCATCCCCTAGATCCTCTGACCCCTACTGAAATAAACCAAGTTGCACACATCATTCAGAAGTCTCACCTAGGTTCTCTTCCTAATTTAACCTTTCATTTTGTTGATCTTGAAGAGCCTGATAAAAAAGATGTTCTCAAGTGGTTATCTTCACATAAACAAAATGAGTCTTTTCCTTACCGTCAAGCCAAGGTAGTGGTTCGTGCCAGGGGTGAAACCCATGAAGTCATTGTGGACTTGGCTAGTCATTCAGTCAGATCTGACCATGTTTACTCAGGTCATGGTTACCCTCCGTTCACATTTACTGAGCTTCTACAAGCAGCAAGACTTCCCTCGAGGGATCCTCGATTCCAAGATTCAATTTTGAGAAGGGGATTAAATGTCTCTGAAGTCACTTGCTTACCATTAACGATAGGCTGGTTTGGAGAATCTGCTACAAGGAGATCTGTTAGGCTGTCATGTTTTTACCGTGGAGGTACAACTAATATATTTGCCAGGCCTATTGAAGGGATAAGTGTTCTAGTAGATGTTGAAACAATGAAAATTAGCACATACATGGACAGACATAAAGTTCCCCTGCCTAAAGCAGAGGGTACGGATTTCCAATTTTTGGGGCAGCGGCCTAACCCTATTCTGTGCAATGGAACAGACCAAGGATTCAGCATAAAAGGGCATGAGATTGAATGGGGTAACTGGAAATTCCATGTAGGATTCAATGCTCGAGCAGGCCTAATCATATCGACAGCTTCTATTTTTGATGCAGGAAGACGAGAGTTTAGAGCAGTGCTCTATAGAGGGCATGTCTCAGAAACATTTGTCCCATACATGGATCCTACAACTGAATGGTATTATCGGACTTTCCTCGACATGGGTGAATTCGGATTCGGGAGATCTGCTACTACGCTTGTGCCTTTGACCGACTGTCCAAGCAATGCAGTGTATATGGATGGGTATTTTGCTGGTGCTGATGGACAGGCTCTGCAGGTCCCTCAGGCAATCTGCATTTTTGAGCGGTATGCAGGAGATATTGCTTGGAGACATACTGAAGTTGGTGTTCCAGGAAAAGTGGTAAAGTTACTAACAAATGCTTATCACAAGTATAGTATAATCAGGTCAAATAAATGTGGATACTGTAATATTGGTTGATTTTGCAGATAACAAGTGGAGAACCAGAAGTTAGTTTGGTGGTTAGAATGGTTGCCACAGTTGGAAACTATGATTATATTCTTGACTGGGAGTTCAAACAAAGTGGCTCCATCAAAGTTGGGGTAGGATTTTGCAATAAAAGTTGTCGTATATAATTTAACTTTTTGCAGAAACAATGAATACTAATCTTTTCTATGAAATCCTACCACTCCAAAAAGCATAGGAGTCAAGACGACAAGTAACAAAAATATTTTGGTGTCTTCAGTGATAATGCATCATACTGATTTACTATAATTGATATTTAGATGGAATAATACCTGTGCACATGCAGGTAGGCCTAACTGGTGTATTGGAGATGAAGGCTTCCTCCTGCACGAGTAACAAACAGATGACCGAGGAAACCTATGGCAACCTGGTGGCAGACAACTTGATAGCAGATAACCATGATCACTTCCTAACCTACTACATTGACCTTGATATTGATGGTAATGGCAACTCATTTATCAAAGCCAAATTGAAGACCGCAAAGGTGAAAGATGCTAAGATTTCTCCAAGGAAGAGTTACTGGAGAGTAGTTAAAGAAACAGTTCAAACAGAAGCTGAGGCCAGAATTCAGCTAGGCTTTGAGCCAGCTGAGCTGTTAATGGTAAATCCTAATAAGAAGACGAAGTTGAGAAATCATGTTGGATATCGCCTAATCACTGGGCAACCTGCTATTTCTCTGCTGTCTGATGATGATTATCCACAAATACGTGCTGCCTACACCAAGTATCAAGTTTGGGTTACCAACTATAACAAGTCAGAGAGGTGGGCTGCAGGGTTCTATGCTGACAGGAGCCACGGAGAGGATGGCTTAGCCATTTGGGGCCAAAGGTAAATTTTTATTGCAGTGTTTGTATGTTGCATGAGGAAAAATACATACATATAAATGAAATAACAAAGACAAAGTTGATGCGCGTACGATATGTTATCACTAGAATAACATTGAAGTCCTCTATCACTTCACGAATTCCCTGATTTCTTCTTTGATCAGTATTCATTAGCATGAATTCATGAACATAGTTATAAGGTTGAATAGATATGATGTGGGTGTTACCTTCACTGGAATTTCTTTCATTCAATGGTTTTCAAATTTTTTACTTTCTACTTTAATTTGTGTGTGTGTTGGTTTGTGCAGGAAGAGACCCATTGTGAATAAAGATATAGTGCTATGGTACACTGTAGGGTTTCACCACAATCCGTACCAAGAAGATTTTCCGGTTATGGCAACACTTTCAGGTGGATTTGAGCTCCGTCCAGCAAACTTTTTCGAAAGAAATCCACTACTGAAACAATAGTACTTAACACTTTCTTAACAGAATTCATCGAAGTTCATTGGCAGCAATGAGAAAATGTCATTTAAGAGGAATAGTCTGTCGACATGGCAATAGTAACGATTCTTAATGTGCATTTCGAAAAAGAAGCAGGTCTTTTATAATGAGGTGAATTGCCAAGGCAAGGAAACTTGGAAAAGTTCTCCTATCACCAGCAAGAAAAATAACCAAAAATAATAACCTGGAACGCTTATCTCTACCGGTCTGTTACCAGTTACCACACTTACTCTTAGAAGGAACAGTCTGCCAATCAGTTCCCTACCAAATCTATATGCCAAATAGCTCCAAAGGAAAAGAAAGAATAGGAGATTTGTAGAATTATGCCATCTAATTGAAAAAAATGTGGTGTAGTAATTTCTAAACTCCCACCGTGCTGAGAAAAGATCTGTTCTCAATACTACCAGCCATCGCATTACAGTTACTTGGGTGACAAAGGATAACCAACTACCTATTATTAACAAATAATCTTGCTCCCTCATTGTATCAAACATTTCCACAGGTCCTGCAATCTGAATCCACGCCAATGCCGATTATGATTCACATTTTATCACAAGCTAACTAACCTTCAAATATTTCATTCAATAAATTTCAAATTAAAAAAAATATCAGTTAACTAACGTTCTACTACTAAAAAAAAGTAAAATTCAATCAAATTATCGCTCTAAGATATGTATGATATTTTAGGATGATGCTTATCAATAATACGCAATTTCAGGACTGGGCAGCCCATGTACCATAATACTGTGTTAGTTTCCGGAAACGGTTGCTAAACTACAAGAATTGATTGGATATTCTGTTGAATGTATGTAGAATTTTGCCTAAGTGTCATAAGTCATTGATGTCCCCAGACCAAATAGACAATAGAAGTAGTAACGCAAAAAATAGAGTCACTCTTGAAAATCTCAACAAAACTCGCACCTCTATCTAATTGCAGTCTTCATTCAAATTTCAAAATAAGTGGTCCAAATGACTTCACATGAAAAGTACTAGTCTGCAATTCAACTAGAAATGCTAGGTTACCAAACTGAAATGTCCCCAGAAATAAAGGAATACATTGATTAACTCATATCATGTTGAGTAATCATGAGCTTCAAGAAACTGTACGTTTCATGCAATACCAGCCAAAATTTAGATGCTTATAGGATTACAGTCAGCTCAGTTGATCACAAGAATGAACACAGTTGACTGATATGTCCAAACATGGCCGAGCAATTTATGATTTATATGTATACCATGGCCATAGTTAACAAATTAAAATAATGGCAAATTGATGGTATACCGTAGTATTTCTAATCTAAATAAACATTAAGTATGTTGTTTTTCGTTTCTAATTGTGAATGTACAAGAACGGATGAATCAACAATAAAAATATACAGCATTAGAGCACTGCAAAATCTCATCGAAGTCTGAACCAAAAAGATTCTTGATTACAACAAGTCTTGCCAATACTCTTTGGGAGATTTAAGCTCAACAAAAAGATGTTTTGAAAGAAACCACTGCTTGAAAGTACCCTCCACCCAAAAATGAGTGTCACAAATTGCTCTTGATCAAGAACAGTTTGTGACACTCATATTCTGGATGGATGTAGTAACATTGTGAAATGAGTTAAATATTGAAAAAAAAAAAAAAAATCAGGCTGCATGAATTACAAAAGGGCCAATGAAACTAGAGATATATGTTGAAATGCCATTCTACTATTCTTACTATTCTGTTTTGATAGAAAAGAAAGCTGAAATCCCAAAAGACCCGCAAGATATTCATCAAAATAGGACCAAGTGCAAAAGCCAAAAGAGGACCTTAGGCTAACAAATCAAAGGAGCCCATCAAGTTGCATCTATTACTAGTACAAGGGGGGGGGGCAGTGGCGGAGCCAGGGGGAGCCGGAGGCAGCGGTCGCTCCCCCCGCGCCGAAAATTCTTTCAGTAGGGGTCTTCATCCGAGCTCAATTCGTCCGGTTCCGCTCCCCCATGGCTGGCCGAGTTGTAGGGTTTGGAAGACGGCAAGACTCTGTTTCAAGTGTTTGACTACTTTTTCTTCTATTATTAATGTTTTTGGTATTGAGAAAATGCATTTGTTTAAGTTTTTTGTAGATCCGATTCGTCTATTTCATAATCCGACCCGTTTTTTTTTTCGGGGGGAGGGGTCAATTTGAAGCAATCACATATTTATACAGTTACCAATTTTACTCTTGAGCCAAAGAATAATCACCCAAGTATTACTCCATTACTTGAAAATTACCCACTATCTCTACTTTGAAACTCACTCATTACCTCCATCACTTTACTATTGAAATATCTGAAGTAAATTGAAACAAAAGTAAGATTTACACAAGAAAATATGAATAAGAAAATGAAAAGAGTTGTGCCAATGCAAATGTGTGTGCGACGTTTAGTAGTTACTGAGATGCTTTTAAATCTGGGATTTCATCTAAAAAATAATTGAGGAGTAGCTCGAGATCTTTATTAATTGCTTGCAAGTTGCATGGCTTGTTTATACCCACTCTGGGTTTAATTTCTCAACATATCCGCCGCCCTCCGCAGAAGCATTAAGCATTTCTAGCTGAAGATCTGAGAAGGCATGAAAACAACTAAACCCAATGAACAGACCAAGACCCAAATTTGATCCATAAAAGTTCTACAATATCTCAGTCTATACACACACACACACACACGAAAGAACTGCAAAGACACTGCACTGCACGTCAATGCCGCTGACTGCATTAAGAGTATTTGGGTGATCCTCGTCAATAGTATGCAATTCAGGAACATATCAATTTGACACTCATTTTACGACGGAGAGAGCGAGATAAATCACTATCTTCGCAAAAATCATATGGAAAAAAAAATGCATTGCAGTTATATGACACATTGACTATGTGAATGTGTGTGTGAAGTGCGTGAAATTATACGAGGAAACAGCGAAATCAAAATTGAATGATGAAGTGGACTCTTACTAGGTGAGCAGGACAACAGCAACGTCGCCGCCGAAGTCGAAAAGGCTGTCTGGACGGCTGGTTTTACGGTTTCGTGTCCGGCTTTACGGTAATTTTAAACGGTTTCGCGCTAGATCAAATATAATGAGACCCATCCAAATTGAAATTGGCAAGTTTCGGGGGTTGGGCCGTTTTGCGCTTGAATGGCTGGAGGAAGGCTTAGTGTGGATCGAACTGGGCTCTGGACTATTATGGAGGTGTGCGCACAAAAAAACTTACAAAAATTCGAACTGCTGCACTTAAATACCCTCTTTTTTCAGAATGAAATCGTTCGTCGATCTCCACTTAGAATATAACTCGAATCGGTGAGCTATTAAGAACAGGAAATTTTTTAACACCGTACTGCACCTCGTTGACCTACACTTAAATATCACCTTTTACAAGTTGAATACTAGTTAGCTCATTAATGCTTAAATCATGAATCCGATTTTTTTAATATTTGATATTTGAATTTACATCATTTTTTTTCTATCACTCTCCTATTTTTTCACTTTACATATCATAGGTCCCATCATTTTCTTTTTATCTTTCTTCTAATTTTTCACTTACATATCAAATATTAAAATTAAATATCGCACGATATTGTATTCCTATTTGAGCATAAATAGAAAAGATTAGCAGCCGCTGTGGCAGTTCCAAGTTGATTAGATGAACTTTTACATTCGGTAAGTTCAATGTTTGGTTGCTTGTGTGATTTATAAGTTTCATGTTCAATGTTTGTGTATCCATTTGGTAAGTTTTAATTCTTCAAAAGTCACTGAAAAATGGCTCTTATGTTTATATTTTGGTGTTGTTTCATAGGTTATTTGTTAATATTCAATTGGGCCAATAAGTTTTGAAACTGGAAGAAAGAAGCAAAGAGGATATGGAAATGGGGCCTTTGGGACCATCTCAACTTACCAAACAATAAGGTAAGGTGGGTAAAATCCATCATCACATCACTCCTCCATAACAAACCCTTTAATTAATAAAGAGTTACTATCATTCATGATTTGTATCCATAGTTGGCATGTAAATCCATAATGCTTCAAACCCCAAAACCACTACCATGCTTTCCTTTTATCCTCCCCCAAAATGGAGCTCATGTCTAGCCCATTAATTCCATAACTGGTCCCACCTCCAAAAATCAATCCATTCCCTGCTGACGTCGCCGCAACATCATCCTCACAATTCTACAACTAATGCTTGAATGGGACCTACCGGATGGGATCATCAGTAGACACCTGGCAAGAATCATTATGTTTAAAGGTGTTAAGGTTATGGAGTTTTGTTTCAAAATTTATGGCAAAATGACCTATTTGATCTCTGAATTATGACTCATTAGACGATTTAATTCCTACTTATCGTTAATTAGCTTAGTAGTTTTAAATTTTTTATGACATGGGTCGATTTGATTCCTACTTTAATTTTGACATGCTCTAATTTAATGCTGATGTCACAAAAAAAACCCTACTTGCAACTATTTTACCTAGCCAACAGTCATACATAATCTCAATTCAAAAATTATTACATGAAAATAGAGCAGGTCAAAATTAGAGTAGGGATCAAATCGTCTCATATTACGAAAGGTTTGTGACTACTAAGGTAATTAATGATAGGTCGGAACTAAATCGTCTAATGGATCATAGGTTAGGGACCAAAAAGATCATTTTCCCCAAAATTTATAATATAAATTAGATATGCATATATCATTTATTTATTAGACAGTATAATAAATAGGGATTAACTAATATCTTCACTAGTTGTAGGAGGTTAGCAATATCCACATTTTTACTTTTTTAAAATGTCCTCACTTTTTAATTTTTGATATTTATTTGGAGGAGTAAAAATGTCAAAATCGTATATAAAAATGTGCTTGTATTTAATGCATATAAAAAGTACATATGTAATGATTTGGAACATTGATTAGGATAATGATTGAGATGATTACTAATTATCAAGCACATTTTTCTATACATAGTTTTGATATTTTTACCCCTTCAAATAAATATTAAAAATTAAAAATTAAAAAATGAGGGCATTTTGAAAAAGTAAAAATGAAAACATTGCTAACCTCCTACAACTAAAGAGGATATTAGTTAAACCCTATAATAAATCATCAACTCTTCGTACACATTTTTTATACCTTCTTTATCCACACACAATACCACATGCATTTTATATATTTTCACTCATTCATAATACACAATTTCACATATTTTTTTCACATAAATTAATAGCTTTTAATTTATTATTTTTAATTTAAATATAATAGTATTCAAAACTAATTTAATCAGATTATTATTTTTAATATTGTTTTGTACTCTATAATCTTGAATAAAAATATTTTTTATTTTTTATAAATATTTTATTATTAAAAAGTATCTAATTAATTATTTTTACGTGGTTTAGTACCATTTGCACTAGCATTTTTTAATCTATAGTATAACTTAGCTTATTATTTACTATTTATCGTCAAGACATTAGAAAGAGTAAAATATCGGACAGTGAACATGAAAATATACACTTTTCACACATTCTCTCAGCCACACACAACACACGATCTTACACATACTCTCTCACCACTATACACAATCACACATTTTCTACCAAAATTAATAAATTTTAATTTATTATTTATATATTGGTAATATTTTCTCTATAAATATAATATTATTTAAAATATTTTATTAGGCTATTATTTTTTAATAATTATTTTTACATTCTTTGCTCTTGAAATTTTCTTATAATTTTTTTATTAATAATAAATTATTTAATTTTTTTTAATCTCTACCCTCAAATATGAGCATTTACTACTTTAATTGACATGAAGAGCAGTTCAAAGGCTTTTGTAAGTTAATTGTGAGACTTTGTATTTTACCGCTGTGGGTTTACGCCTTAATACTCTTCTCGTGTGTAGTCGAAATTAACACTTATTATGCACTCTTTTTGATCTGATTGAATGGTACTTAAACGTCGTAAAATTATGAACACACTCGTATAAGATCTACTCAAATAATATGTTAAAGTTTGAGGTTCTCATCTCAAAAAAATTTAACACTAAAAAAAAATAGCAATATTACGTTAAGAGCTCCAGCACTGCAGCGGTTCTGAACAGTCACGTTCTTCTCCAATGGTTACGGCAGTTGAGAAGGAGGTTGTTTTGGCCTATAAATTTAGTATTTTCAGCAGTGTTGAACATGAATTTTTACTCATTTTTCTGAATCTATCTCTCACTCTACAACTTTCTAAAATTCACACAAAAAATTTCAAAATTGTTGTCCGTCATTTCTTTAATACAAGTCTAACCCTAAAAGTGAATTGATACAATTTCTGCAGCAAATAGTGAGATCAATAATAACTTTAAAAACAACGATTACTCACAAAATAAGTATAATATTCCATCTTCAAATTCCTCTTTTACATCCTACATTCATAGCAGCTTTTTCCGGATGAAATGAAATTTTGTTTCATGGAACAATGCTAGTGCCGAAACACGAAAGAATTGAAGTGTTAGATCTTAATAATGAGGGAGAAAGAAAAACGCAAATTATACCGTGTGTCTAGGCATACCTAACAAGGTATGCCCATTTTCTTCATAAAATGTACATAAGGTTTATATTCATATTATGTACATAATAATTATGAACATGATAATTAAATAACTCATGTGCATTTCATATTCGCGTTATGTACATAATTCATAAATATTATGTACATTTGTGAAAAAAATTGGCATATCTTCCTAGTTATGCTTAGGCACACGGTATATCAATTGAAAAGAAAGTGGGTTCTTTTTTTGATTAATGGGTTAATCTCATTTTAGGCCCTAATGTTTTCGTGGAGTTTTGAAACAGGCCCCCAGGTCTCAAAAGTTTCGAAATGGGCCCTAATGTTGCATTTTTATTTCGAAATGGGATTTTTTTTTACGGATTCCACTACTAGAAAACATCAAAATAGAGACTGACTGCATAGCGACTGACTTAGTCAGTCGCTAAGTCAGTCGCTATTTAGCGACTGATTTATGATTTTGCGACTGACTGTTAGTCGCTATTTAGAGTTAGTCGCTAAAAT
>JAOWAN010000054.1:9755178-9765630 GCA_028566635.1 Lobelia cardinalis | reverse complement strand
TTTATAATCAATATTCATTTTTCAACATTAAATATTCATTTTATGTAAAAAAAGGGAGCTCCTTGCTAGGAGCTCTTAGGAGCTCCGTATACCAACTGTGTGTGTACTATTGCTTCACAACGACCTCATTAATGTTGTTTCATCCAAATAACTACGTTTCCATATCATTTGCAATTAATGTAGTCATTTTGAGGAGTTATTAGTCAATACTTGTGTTTATAAGGTTTTAAAACTTCTTGCTATTTCGAGGAAAACTAAAAGAGCAATTTAGTTATAGGCTAGCATTGATTTATGTTTCTTTTTTTTTTCTAAGAACAACCAAAGTGTCCACTATGTGATCATTCTTAAAATAATTGATATGGGGAAATGAATGATATTAAGGCTTGGAGTGAGATGGAGTAATTTTTGATGATATGATATAAGATTTTGTAATGATTAAAATTCTTTTCGTGATCCAAGCCTAATTAAATTACTGTCAAGTTTTGCTGAGAAAAAAAAAAGTGTCGTGTTGAGGTTCCATTTTTTTTAAAAAAATTGATATGGAATATATATATATATATATATGCCCTTTTTTCAACCTTGGGATTTACATTATTAATTTTGTAGCCTTTAAAAATATTTCTTTCATTTTATGACAAATAAAAACTTTTAATAATGGATTATATTATTCAAAAATTTGACGGATAATTTTTGAATTTTGAAAGGAATAGTTAGTTGTTTTGTTCTAGAAAAAGAGTTTTTAAGGATTAAATGAAAAAAATATTAGAAGGGCAAAGTGATCCAACATATCCTTAGAAGGCCCCTCGGGAACCTCCGAAAACATGCTTGAAAAACAATAAAAAATAAATCTATATTATAAAAGAGGATAAATTTTTGATGATAACATTATGAATAGTAGTCTTTTTAGCTACGGGAACCAAGGGGTGGCTCAGTGGTAGAGCCGAACTTTACAGTATATAAGGTCTCAAAGTAGTCTTTTTAGCTACAACACCTATCCCTATTTCTTAATATACAATTAAGAATTACAATGGAGCGGATATCTCTAAAATCAAGTTCATTTCATCCCGTCTCGGTCGCTTCTCGCTCCGAATCCACCTTGGACATATCATTTAATATTCATTTTTTTTTTCAAATTTTAAAATTAAAATTTTAAAAATTTAAGCTTATATATATATTTTTAATTCAATTTAAACACTACAAGTTCAAGAAAAAAAATATATTTTTTATTTATACTACGTACATATTAAAACAATTATATACATAACCCTATTTGGACGCATCAAAGCTGATTAGAAGCGGAGCAAAACTTAAAATCCAAATTCGCAATAAATTTGATTAGATCTTTAAAAATTATAAAAAAATTGAAATTTTCAAAATTAAACATTCTCGATTTCAAATCGAATTTCGAAAATTTGTCATCTCTGTCTACACCCTCCACCCCTCACCACCCCTCCACAATCTCCCTCTCGCCCCACGCTACTCTCCCTCTCTCTCATTATTTCCTTTTAATTATTTCTATGGTTATAATTCCTTCATAAAGTATTTAATTCTTTTAAATATAGTCAATTAAATTATTTTTTATTATAAATAATTTTATTTTATTTATATATAATATTTTTTTAATTTTTTAATTTTGAACCCTCAAACAGGGGACACACACTAATTTTATTACAAAAAATTTTCACTCTCATTGATATGCGACATGATATCAGGAAATTACTACACGATCAAAATCGAACTTTTCTTGCTACATAAATTTAGTATCCTTAATTGTTTTATAGCATGCTTTTATTTTTATAATTTGTTGATAATTTGTTTGTATTTTGTGGATAGGCTGATGTATTTAATTGACTAAATAGAGAGATTCAAAAAGAGAAAAAGGAAAAAGGAGAGAGAGAGAGGGAGAGAGAGAGCCCAAACTGTGGATCTTCTTCACTTCATCCGCGTGTTTGCTTGCATTCTTCTTCCCCATCTCCCTCTTCATCTTCAATGGTAAACGACCATACCTAGATCTGCTTCTTTAATCTCCCTCCATGTCCCCCTAGACAATCTTTTATTTTACCAATTGGAGTGAAATTCGGATTAAATTATCCATCTTTTTTCTCGTTTTCCGATGCAAAATCTCTAGTACCAACTTCAAACCCCAATACCCTTTTCTAAAAAAGGAAAATTTTCTACACAATCCAATCCAGTTCAATAGTCCGCCGGATTTGCTAGTGTTATTGTTGTTCTGTAGGGGATGATGCGGCGATTTGTTCATTAGCCATATCATAATCTGATTTGAAATTGATGAGAGCATAAATGCGTTCTAAAAAGAAATCAAATTCCCCGCTCAAGTCTTCCTCTCCTTCTTCCGCTTCTCAAGTTCTCGTCATGTCGATTTCAGGTAAATTCCCTTCCCCTCCCCCCCCCCCCCTCTTCTATTTTTTTTCCTTTTTTATTTTTTAATCTGCTCTTGAATTACTGGGATCTATTTACCTGATTGCATTTAATCTATCACTGAATCAACTAATTATATTGAAGTGGATTTCCCAATTTTTTATTTTTTATTTTTATTTTTATTATTATTATTATTATTATTATTATTATTATTATTATTATTATTATTATTATTATTATTATTATTATTATTATTGGGGAGGGAGGGGGATTTCTACCGATTTATGATGTATTCCCTATTTAATGTGAAGGAAGTAATGCTAAGGCATTAGTTGGGGGTTGGGGTGGGGGTAGGGCTGATGAGAAATGTACTTCTTTTTGAAGCACTCAGCAAGTAGCTTATTGGAATGGGAATTTGTTTTTTACATCTGTGCACTCTCTGAGTTTAATATTACCCTGAATATCCTCGCTTTCGGTACTTGATAGAAGTCATCTAACAGGTATGTTTGATGAACTCCCTCACAAGGAGTCCTTGTTAAGAAGATTAAGATACATGTGGTTAACTACAGTTGGAAATAGTCATTGTAACACATTATGTTATTCTGTTCAAATTTAGGAATTGTATGCTTTATATTTATAATGAGACTCTTTGAGCGAAACATCCTAAAGAGGAAACACCGGAAAGTAAGACTCTTTGCACAAAACATAGCTTAGGGCGTAGTAATGTAGTATATATACTATAGATGGGTTGTTGAGTATGGAAAATATGAATCTCCAACTCAGGAGAATAGCATACACTATAGAACAAGAACAGGAAGTATGCTATGACTTATCAGCTTCAGTTTCTGTTTGTAATTGCCACTCTTTTGAGCCGGTGCTGCATTGCGTAAGCTAGTGCTAGAGTGAATCCATTGGATGTCTATGCATGGAAGACTTAGCTATTAGCTGTTTAGGAGTATATGTAAGGGCTGAAACTGAAAGCAACTCAAACATTGTCTATCATAATTTTTTGCCCTGTTTGATGCTTTCTTCGCCAGATTATCGATTATGTTGACCTTCATGGTCTTGCTTGGTTTTTGGTTTTTGTTTTGAATTGTAACGATTAAAGTAAAAAAAATAAAAATTTAATACATCGCTAGTGAGAGAAAAAGCTGAAAACCTAAATTCAAATTCAAAATTTTCACCTGGCAAGTATGATGTATCTCTGGAATTCTGATCTTTAACCTGCACGTTAAGTGTGTGTTTTGTGCTCCACTGCGGTCCTATCTCTCTTCAGAAAGTAAAATATGGAATATGTGATGTAGAACATATGGTCGATATTGGATGTTAGGGAAGGGTGATAGAGGATCAATCATATGCTGGTAATAATACATACCAAAAACATATTTACCTATGTTTTTCAAATTTATAAAACAGAGATGCACCGTAGTTTGAGTGTGCGTACAAAGGCTATTATATTATTTTCTAGAACTGAATGAACATCTGTTAAAATATCTTCCATAAAATTGACTTGAAAAAGTCACTTATTAAGGGTCAGTAACTGTGTTCTACCCACAAAATAAAGTTGCCTCGTCTTCATCCAAACAAAAGTTTCTGGCTTCACCCGTGGCCTAAACTACCGTTAATTTTTATTTCTATCATTTGTTGCGTTATCTTAAAAATCCAAATGTCCTATACTCAAATAACAATTTATGTCATGAATGTTTTTATTCCTCTATTTGTTTCTGGCAATCGGAAAATAGAAAATTTATTAATAAATAACTAAGTGTTTCCAAATTGAGAACTACGTCCTATATCATTATTAATTATCACTATTTGAGGTTTTAGTGATGTCTTTAACTATTATAAGATTACATTTTTTGGAAGGATTGTAAATTTCACAACTATATTTAATGTTCTCTGAAATGAATTGTTAATTTATGTCAAAGCTTTAATTCAGAAACACTACGCTAAGCCAGGCTAGTGATGGGTTCGACTTGTCTCGGTTGAAGTGAGAAAAGTCCACTTCGGAGAGTAAAAACTTCTCTATGCGTCAATCTCATACTTGCTCAAGCACGTATAGGCTCAAGGCCCCACTATTTTTATTGAACAAGCCATGTTCAAGCAGGCCTGGCTTGGGTCAGCTTGTCTTGCCAATGTCCCTATTTCTTGCCAACCCTTGTTGTGCAGACTGTTCTTATTTAATACTCTATTTTGCGTCTTTCCTTAGTGATCATCACTGCAAATCAGAAATGTATAGATCATTATTCTCAAAGAGATCTGATATACCTATTGGGCTTATCGTGCTCTCTTTTTCTATTTTTTCGTTGCATTTTATAACTTATTTTCCCATAGAACCGTTCCTTAATTTAGATGTGATAGTCTTATCTATGCTAATGACCTATACAATTGCTGTTTTCTTGCAGGACTTCGTGAGAGGCATAAAAAGGAACTAGAAGATCTGACCTTAACAACACAGCCTTTTAAGACATCAAAACTTTTCATTTTGGCCATTATCCAATATCTTCAACGATCGTTAGTGTATCTTTTCACGCATGGTGGATTGCTTATGTTTTTGACGACTCTCGTGGTGGTTGTGGGGGTGCTGTTTTTGTCCATTGAGGGTCCTCATGGAAAGGTACATTACGTTGGAGATGATTTCGCCTCTTTTCTCTCCCTCCCACTCTGTATACATATTATCATTTATTAGTAATGAATAATGATAAGTTGATATCCCTATTTTTGTGGAGAAAGTTGGAGATTCATGAATTCTCTCAAGAGAGGGACTTCTTTTGTTCATTAAGTCACTTTGTTACTCGCAAGCTCAAATTTCCTTGTCGGGATCTATTGTATGAATTCCGTGAGCATTTGTAAATGTTTAAATAGTCATTTTTGTTTCTGCATATTTAATTGGGAATTCTCCATTCCTTGGGTACCCAATAATTGATGGTTATGTGCAATTTACTTGTTTGCAGCATGTCGAAGAGCTTCTTGAATATTTTCGATTTGGACTGTGGTGGGTGGCCCTTGGTGTTGCCTCTTCTATTGGTCTTGGTGAGTACAGAATGTAATACACAAGCTTTATATAGACATGTGGCAATACTCGTCAGGGATTTGTTATTTAACTTGAACATTCAGTTCTCCCCCCTACTACATGGTGTGTTTTTTTTTTCCCCTTCCCCTCACTGTTTTTTCACTAAGAGAGCTGGGATACATTAGAGTTTACATCACTGTACATGTGTATCTTTTCCTTTAAGTTTTGGATTAGGGGAAGCAGCTAACTGCTTATCCTTGCACAACCCAAGAAGAAGAGCTTCTGGGTTTGGCCATCAAGGTTTAATAACACAGTTGTAAATTTCGGCAGAAGGTCCATGCATCTGTGAATGGATGGGAAATCTGCTTGTGTCTTTAAATGATATGAACTTGGTCTAGTTATTTAATCACTTTCTCTTGTAAAACTTCTTCATATTCTTTTCATCGACTCGGTCTATTGACGTTTATCTTGACTTTTACCTCTTCTTCTTGGATCTGAAGTTCTGAAACCAGTTGATATCCTTAGTCATTAATTCTCTTTTCTACGGTGAAACCCACCCACCCCCCGTCTCCCTTAGCTTTGTGGTTACCTCCTTTCGCAGCTTTCACACAAGTATTTTGTCACGAAGCTACATCAAATTGCAATCTTTATTTTTGGGACAGTGTATCATTAAGGCCTTTCTCCAGCGATGTTGTATAGGCTTTTTAGCTTGACGCTGCACTACTGATCTTCTTTAAGCACATATGTTAGCAAAATAAATGGTATAAGTATCAATCCTCCATCAGGATGTTCATCGTCGCTCTTTCTGTTGCTATTGCCATATGTAGTTTGTCCTGATGTAATGCAATTTCAAGTCTTTTATGACATCATTATACATGTGAATTCAACCGTATTAGCCTTGTACACATTGACCTTCAGTTGAAGGCATCAATCAAGTGTTTACTTAACATGTTCTCCTACCCTGGCAGGATCTGGTTTGCACACTTTTGTCCTATATTTGGGTCCTCATATTGCCTTCTTCACGTTAAAAGCAATGCAGTGTGGTCGAGTAGACCTTAAAAGTGCTCCATATGATACTATCCAGTTGAAAAGAGGTCCTTCGTGGCTTGACAAGGATTGCTCAGAATTTGGGCCCCCATTATTCTCATCATTACATGGTTCTCGGGTTCCATTAAGCAGCATATTACCGCAGGTCCAGTTGGAGGCAATTCTTTGGGGCCTTGGAACTGCATTAGGAGAGCTCCCTCCATATTTTATTTCAAGGGCGGGTATGCCTCCAATTCTAATGTTATATACATGTTATCATGATTACTTGACTCAATCTCAAGGAAAAGGGTTATAGGAGAAGCTCATAAGTATTAAACTAGCGTTGCAGTTCTGATAATGGTACTGTAGAAATAGGTTTTTTTTTAAGGTCGTTGTAATTCTGCCTATGACGCTGTAAAAGAGTAGGTTATTCTGAAGCTCGGTCTTGGGGTGCTCCAGTGATTTTATCTTTCCACGTGGCTTTGGTGAAATTCTTATCTGTCTTCAAAGTCAGGTTTAGTTTATATTTATACCTGTTGCAATTGGTTGTGGCTATGGTAGTATAAGTATGTTTTGTTTCAACAAGTCACAAAACATAACATAGCAAGCTATCAATAATGTACGAAATATATTTTCCTGCAGCAAGCCTCTCAGGTGACAGATCTGATGCCTTGGAGGAATTGGATGCTTCCAATACAGAAAATAATGGAGTGGTGACTTCTAACCTTAACCAATTGTCGCGCTGGTTCCTGTCGCACGCTCAATATTTGAACTTCTTTACGATTCTAGTGCTGGCTTCGGTTAGTTTTTGATGTTTTATCCATCTTTACCATCGTTTTGTTTACAATATAGTTGTAAGTTGTTGATGATTAGCCAGGGAATTTTCATTATTTTATTCCATGTTTCTTTTTTCCTTTTCTTTTTTTCTTTTTTTTGGGGGGGGGGGGGAGGCATGGGAGGGAGGGAACAGGGATTGATAAACAGAAATTAATATACTTGTATCCAACCTTTTTTTTTCATAGTATCATTTAAACTATATATTTGAAGTGCATCAGTTAACTCAAACATATTTTAGGTTCCAAATCCTCTATTTGACCTTGCTGGCATAATGTGTGGACAATTCGGCATTCCGTTTTGGAAGTTCTTTCTCTCTACATTGATTGGAAAGGCAATCATCAAAACTCATATACAGGTTTGTTGTGATTGTACTTAATTAAAATCTTTGTACCTTAGACCAAGCTAGCAATATTTTTTTTTCGCAGTATTCTAATTTTGCTGTTTGATTTAGTGTTTAGTCTTAAGAGAACTATTTTGTTGTTTAGAGATGGAAAATTATTCTTATGCACTGACAGTGAATATATACAAAGCTGAAATGGCTAGACTTGTTACTGTATGTTTATGAAACTGTGAAAGCTGGTTCTCTTTAAGAGTTTCGTGTTACTTCCTAATAGGCAATTGATATAATAACCATTTGCAGACGGTATTTATCATCGCAGTCTGCAATAATCAACTTCTTGACTGGATAGAAAACGAATTGATATGGGTGCTAAGCCTTGTACCTGGTTTTGCTTCTGTCCTTCCCAACCTTGTGGCAAAACTGCATGCAATGAAGGACAAGTATATGGCAGCCCCTCGTCCTGGAACTTCAAACATAAAGGTATGAATGCCATACCATACATATAACCTCCACCCTCCCCCCATCTCTTCAAAAAATGAAATAAATGTAAATAAGTACAAACACATGTTTACCGGAGTTTTAAAGCATATTACTGTTAGTTGACCATTATTCATGCGGAATTCTTACACGGGATTTGGTTATGTTTCTGTATTTATATCCCTTCTCAGGTCAAACAGTGGGATCTCTCCTTTTCGTCAGTTTGGAACACTGTTGTATGGCTAATGTTGATGAACTTCTTTGTTAAGATTGTGACTTCAACGGCACAAAGGTATCTCAAGAAACAACAGGACAAGGAGATGGCTGCCTTGAAAAATCAGTTGGAGCTAGCAAATGGCACCAACTAGTTTCTAAAAGGAACATTTTCTCGATTCCTTTTCATCACCTTTTTTATGTTTCCGAAAATTTCTTTAGGTTAGAATAGTGATGATTATGATATTATTAGTGATAGAATTCACCAATCCCATTGGAGCCACCCAAAATTAAGAAAAATCCATTCAGAAACATGTATTATAGTAAGCCAGTTTACTGGACTATATGTTACGTGTAATGTTGGGAATCATTGTTTTGTGGTGGGAAATTTGAGTAAAATTGTTGTAGCTGGATAATGGAATATTAATATTCTTTGGCCAAATGCAAGAACCCTAATTTTCGGTGCTTCCCCTTCTTCTTACTGCATAGAGTTGCTCTCTCTCTACTTGCACACACACAATCACGTGCACGCACTTGTAGTACTCCTCTGCGTGTGCACACCTACAAGAGTCTTGTTATGGTACTCTAACTTTGAATTGTAGGTTCTTTGGTTCAACTTATCTAAGTGCTTGTATTACACACCCGGAAATTTGGTGGATCTCTTTCTAGAGGTGGTAACATATGACATAGGGTGAAGTAGGTATTGAGCTGAGTCTCTTTGTGGTGAGGGCCAGGCTAAGTTGAAATGCAGCTGCTCTCTGAGTTGTCTATGCAAATGTCTAGTCAAGTGGGCAGCTTCCAAAGTAACGAAAAAAAACACAGTGCTACAGCACATTTCACTCTTTATGGATGTTCCTATGCATGTCTGTACCACTTCTAAATCGAAGATTTTCTTGGGGCCGGGGACGCAAAGGTAGAGAAGGTTGCCAAAGGTAGAGAAGGTTGCCAGTTGAACCGCAAAGTGCTTCAAACTCGTGTTGACGGGGAATTCAAGAGCGCTTATCTGCATGCGCATGACCTTCCGCCTTAATCCACCATGCTAGCGACAAGACCGAGGTACCACCGACGGACTTCTTGGCTATCGGAGTGGGGGATACAACATAGAGGTCATAAAACAAAGAATGAGCTGCATTTTTTTTCTTCTTCCTTTTCTCCAAGAACAATTTAAATATCATGAATAACTTTCATTTAACTATTTGAGTACTTGGCCTTTAGTGGGGATATCATAATCATGTTAATTTAATTTTTGCACCGCTAACTTTCAGCTAATAAAAACTCCAAAAGTTAAAAGCACTTCCTCAAATGGGTATTCAAAAGAAGCATGAACATGAAGAGGTTGCTTCAAAACAAGAATTCCCCTAAAAAAATGAACTTTAAGTGGAGCCATATATAGTGTGTCAAATTAAATAAAATTAAACATGGCTGCTTTGGTAGACTCTAAATTAATTTTCATTGTTTGTTTAATGTGAACCATTTTTTTAATTAGGAGATAAAATTAATCATAGATAATCCCGCCTAATTAATTACTACCAATTAATTAGCATCCATGATGTGCTGATGTTGCGTGGATCATTGCTTGATTCTAGTGTTTAAGACTTGTAATCAAGTAAGTATATATATATGGATAAATTGTCTCGACCCAAAGCATCTCATTAGGGGTATAGATTATTCCTATTTGATTAATATAATACTATTTTTTTTTTTTTAAATTGAAAGGTTTGGACATCTGTACAAAGAGGGTTAGTAGTGTATTATCTTAATCATATAGGATAATAAAAAGGATATGGTACCCCAAGATTATTAATTTGGTATCGAAGGCAATGCTAATACGCTTTTGGTACGTGGTCCATTTAATTATACTAATTAATTAAATTGAGTTGCTTCCAACTTTCAATGACTCTCTTATGATCCAGCCCCCCTTTAGATATTTAATATCATTATCTCGACTATATTATAATATATATATTTTGAAGAACCGAGCCACTTATTAAACTAATCAAGTTGCTCCCATTAAACTAACATTTTCTGACTCCCCACTTCAAAAGAAGTGGATATATATACGCATATACGATATGTATATATACACTATATATACTCTAGAGAGAGAGAGAGAGAGAGAGAGAGAGAGAGAGAGAGAGAGAGAGAGAGAGAGAGAGAGAGAGAGGGG
>JAOWAN010000054.1:9732327-9744881 GCA_028566635.1 Lobelia cardinalis | reverse complement strand
CTATTCCACGATGTAAAATATTTCGAAGAAGGGAGAGGACATCGATGAAGGCCATTGACTAACCCTAATTTTGATTTCGCTGACAAATGTAAAGACATAGATCGGTGCCATTGAGCATAATTTTTGCCATCTAACACATCCGTAACCAAAACCATGCCTGGTGTATCATTCGGATGTAAGTAAAGGGGATGGGAGGAAGAAAGAACTAGGTTTACCTCCTCCAAGTCATATTCATCGATTGTGTCCTCTGCTTCAGAGTTCGTCATGAATTGAACCGAGATAGAAGAATTTGGAGCAGCGAAGAATCGGATTTTGTTGTGGAATCAAACGCAGTTGATGAAATCTTGTGCGCGGAAGCGAGAATCGCCTGGTTCTGATACCATGATAGTTGGAGAAACCATGAATTAGAGAGAGAAAGCTTGAGAGTTGTATTGATATCTGTATCTTACAGAAAAATGAAGAAGAGGGGAAAATACATTCTAATACGCAGAGAATATCCGTAACTAACTAGGTTATAGGCTGTACACTTTGTACCCCTGATCTAACTAACTTGTCCACATCAGCTCCTTTAGCTAAAACAGCCTCTTGTACATTAACACTACATATTGCCAATGCCCTTAGCTTTTTTTAAACCCTCAAACATGATTCATGAAAGATCTTGCATTTTTGCTGTTTGCTTCTGTTATTGCTGGAAATTGTTCGCAATATGCAATGAATCTTAACTGTTTACATATATTACTTAGCTCTGTTAGAAGATATCGTTAAGTGGACATTTAGCTCTGTTAATTGATGCAAACAGTGTCGCTATAAACTGTGTAAATCGCATAAATCGCCTGCTTAAACTGCGAATTAGGTGGTACGGTTCCAACACCTTATACGATGCGATGCGAATAATTTAAAAAATATATAAAATTGTATTACCCGCACCCGTCCACAATAATACCCCTAATTGTGATGGTAGACATTTAAATTTGGAGATATTTGGGATGAAATAATTAAAGACATAATACTCCGTACAGGAGAAAGAGAAAGAGAAAGAGAAAGGTAGTTGGGGTTATACATACACGTGTATAGATGGAAGTAGTAAAAGAAACCAAACCGCCCTTTCAGGCAGGTTATGTGGACACATGTGCCTCCTCCTTGTGGATGGCATAGGCCCCACCCTCCCTCAAAAACACCTTGACCTATAAATATGGACCCCGCCATCAGAGCAGAGCAGGGACCCACTCCCGCGACGGTAATATAGGGGGGTATCTACTACTGCCCAAATCAGGAAATAATTAATAGACATCGGTGGTATTTATTCAACATTTTGTAGTAATTAGGAGTACGTCATGTTATGAACGGAAGATGACACCACCAGTATTTTCCCATCTTCATCCGATAGTTTTTATGTGAAAATTTATATTACTTTTAAAATATTTTTTTTAAAAAAAATAAGATAATTAGGGTCAAATTATATCACTTTTTATCTAAAAATATTATAAAATTAATTTTGAAAAACTAATATTAAATATTTTTAAAAATCATAGAAAATATAGATGAAAAGTGTTTTTGATGTCAAAAAGTAATAAAAAAAAAAGGTTTTTTATCATAATATTTTTGTGTCAGAACACTTGTTAGAATAATGAAAAATATTTTATCCGTTTTGTTTTAATTTTATTAAAAGCGACATTTTCTCTTTATAAATAGATCGATATTATACATAATTAAATCAAAATTAAGATAATATAACCCATGACAGAATGAAAAAAAAAGGAAAGAGAAATCAAAAGGAAGAAATGAAATAGACGGAGGCCACGTGGAAGATAGTGCCAATAATGGAGGAAGAGTTGGAGCATGAGTAAACACCGCGCGGGCGGGCGGCCTTTGTCAATCAGCTTCTTTTATGTCAACCAAAAAAAACAGTTTGTTTGCATTTTACAATTGGAGGACAATCCCAAAATTTTCATAATCTTTTTGTTATATTCAGTTCCCGATTCCCTACGTATTTTGTGGGCCCACCAGTTACGAACTGGTCCTACCCCTGGCCTTTACGACTAATAATAAAAATGTAATAACTCCAATGTCATTAAAAGAAAAGGAAGAATGGGTTCAAATCTCCTGCATTGCGGCAGTGCAGTCGATGCTGTTCACTCCCTCCGTAGACTATCATACCCTTTTTTCTTTCTTTCTTTCTTTCTTTCTCACCTTCTATTTTCTTACTTTTCAGAAGAAGTAAACGGAACTATTCTCCGGTTGAAACTTCAAACTTTGGTGAAATGAACATTACCACCATGGAGAGCCAAATGTTATTTCCAGGATTAAAGGATCCAACTTTAGAGAGAGCCACAACCGGTTCCAGATGGTGGTGGCTCTACCTGTTCGCCCCTACGGCTCAGCCATCCCCGCCGTGTTATGATCATGAATTCATGATGTTTGTCAAATTCGTCGTGAAGCCGGAGACACATGCCTATTAGAAACACGTGTGCACAAGCTTTTACCAATTTCATGCCCAATTTGTTGATTTCCCTCGGTTGCTTTGCCTTGCCTCACCTCTTGTACTTCAATTTCCAGATTGTCGTGAATAAAAAGAAGCAGAAACAGAAACATATAAAGTGCAAGAGAATAACCAATACTGGCACCAACAACTTGAAAAGGCAGGAGGGACCGCCTTTACCCTGTCCTGGGAACGCAACAAAAGATGGCATCACAACCACAATTCATACACATCTTATCCCTCTCCACCTTTTCGTACAAGTAATGGACTCGAAAGGGGGAAGAAAACAAAGAGAGAAACAAGCAAACATCATCATCAACGCAAAACCACAACAGACAGAGATGGGCCAAGAATTTAAATAAAAAAATTTGAGAGGGTTTTAACTCTTATATGTGCCTGACTTATACATATACACACCCTCTCTTACCATATCACATGTAGACTGTAGTAGTATATTGTCCAAAAGATGCCGTTTCCAACTTGATCTTTCCAAAGGAAAATTTAGACCCCCCAACAAAAGTAAAAACAACAGCCTAACAAAAGGAAAGGAAAAAACCTCCCACTACATCCATTCCTCCATTTCACCAAAGAAGCAAACTTTCAGCTTTATAACTTTTTGCTCCTTTCACACTTCCCTTTGACATCTCTCTCTCTCTCCAACCCTTTCTAAACAAAATCCCATCTAGCCATGCTTTCTTTTTTCTTCCCCAATCCTCCTCTAGTCAGCAACTCTGTCAGATCTACCTAGCAGCTCATTTCACTATAGACATGAGTGTACATACATGGATTATACACATTTCTTCGCTTTAATCGTTCTTCTGATTCCGCCTTGCGGATTTGAGCATGACCATTAACCAAACTCGATCCATCTTCTTTCAAAATTGTGGGTTGATGGTCAGAGCTTTGCTCCGATGGACCGTCCAGGACGTCCAGCACGCCAAACACGAGATGAAGCTGAGCACAATTCCTCATTTCTTCTCAGGCTGCCAGCAGGCATGCAAATTGTCATTTCCTGGTCAACAAATAGCGGTGTACTTTATAAACTTACTGTCCCCATTTAAAACTGAGGAAATGATTGACATAATAAATTATTAGTTACTGTTATAACAAGCTTTTACGCATCTTTCCAACACTTTCAGTAAAACTAAAATGCTCGGAGATTTTAAATGCTTCAATTCAGCCAAGTCCAGAGAAAATTTGAAAGAGACGGCAATTATTGTAAATAAAAATACCAACCAAAGGCAAGGTCTTTTTCTAATCTAGATAAAACAATTTAAATATGATGAATAATCATTTTATTTACTCACCAGCTGGTTGTTTCTGCTCTGCAGGCTTCACCTGCACTGCAGCAGGAACAGGATGAACAAAAGAGTAGCTAGTAGGCATCATCTGATGAGCATTCCCGGGTGACTGTGTAACAAACTGAGCTGCATGAAGAATTCCTTGTGACGGCAACCCACCACCTTTCATATTACTAGTAGCAGCGGCGGCGGCAGCAATCGCTTTTGCAGGATCTGAAGTACTAGCAGTTGGTAAAGTAACTGGGGATGACAGTGACAACATTCCCGTGGAAGATGTAGTGGAAGACCCGGGACCTTGCTGCGACTGTTCAGGGCGCCTTCTCTGAAGATAGTAACCACTAGTAGCTGAAGCAGCTGCACTTCCAGAATGCTGTGCCTGAGCTTGCGCTTGAGCATGTGCATGGGCTTGAGCTTGAGCTTGGGCCTGGGCTTGTTGCATGTAAGGACTAGAGAAGAACAGATGAGCTTGTTGGGCTTGCTGCAACTGCTGGTGTTGTTTTGACAACTGCTGCTGTTGCTGCTGAGACTTGGTAGAACCTAAACTAGAACTAATCTGAGGGTTTCCGAGAATTGAGGGAGAAGATCTTTGACTAGGCCCAGCTTGAGAGTTCTTAGCCTGCTGTGACGACAATGAAGCTGCCTGAACATTTTTATTATTAGTCGAGCCCGAAGCAGTTGTCCTAGGGCTTCCACTAGCACCTTTCGAAATTGAAGAAGTTGTTGGAGAACCGACCATCATTGGGGGAGAAGGGCACTGGTTATTACTATTAGAAGGCTGCTGCCCTTGGGCAGTGGAAGATGGTTTTTGATTTGACCCAAATGAAATCTGAGTATGGGATTGTTGGTGGGTCCTGGAAACTTGCTGCTGCGGAGGAAGGTTTTTAAGGGATGGTGTGGTTGAGGAGGTGAGGGAAGATGGAACTTGAGAGGTGGGAGTTCTGGTGGAATTTTTCCACTGAGGGGATTGAGCTGGGCTATTACTGTTGTTGCTGGTTTGGACAAGATTTTGTGGGAAAGAGGAGAGGGAATTTGGAAACTTAGCAGCCACCGAAGTTGATGAAGGTATCAAGTGCTCGGAGTAAGCACCTCCATTACTTGTAGGTGGGTTTTTACTCCGACCAGCCATAGAAGAAGCTAACTGCTGTTGGTTCTGGTGCTGCTGCTTTTGAAGATGAAGCATTTGCTGTTGCTGATGGAGTTGCGATTGAAGGTGTGATCCGGGAGAGCCAACTGAATTTGGCATGGAAGACCGAGATGTCCGGCCAGTAGTAGAAGAAAGATTTAGATTCCGGGAAGAGCTATCAATGACAGAATTCCCAGGAATGGCAGCCGAACCAGATGCATCTGCCAGGTCTGGTCTGGAAAAAGCAATGGACTGCCCAGATTTCCCAGCTAATCCACTACCCTTCCTGTCCTCCTCGGCATTAGACAAATCAGATCCACCACCATTTTTAGCTTCTTCCGAGATTTTAAAATTTTTCTTCTGTTGTGCATGGTGAGCAGCAGCCATAATCTGCTGATAGTTATGCCTAGTGGATTCTGGGAAGCTTTGCAGAATTGCATGATTATGTGCCATCGATGAGATGTCAATACCTGTAGCAGTAGAACCATTCATAGGACCAAATGACATGGCAAACGTTTGGGGTGGTAGGGATTCCATACCACTCTTAGAACCCTGCTGTTGGGATTGCTGCTGCTTCTTTTCGTTCGAATTACCACTGGCATTGGTCAAAGCAGTAGGAGGGGTCATCATAGCAAAGTTCTGTGGGTGAATAGGCATAGCAAAATTCTGACCATAAACATTCATTGTGGCTGCTGCACGAGCCACTCTGCTATCAGCAGTGGATGGGCTATCCTCAGCACCCACCTCATTTTCATGGATGCGAGCTTGTGGTGGGGCAATGTGCTGATTCTGCAGCTGAGGTTGCTGGGATGATCGGGCTTTTGTGCCAGGGTAGTTATGCAGATTTCCACCTCCACTACCACCATTGATAGCAGTACCTTGTTGTTGCCTCTGCTGCTGCTGCATTTGCAAATGCTTCTGAGATGACGACGAACCACTGCTCGTGTTCTGGTGGCCTTGTGATAGTTGTTGTGGCTGTGATGGTGCCGGTGGAGGTTGTTGCTGCTGCTGCTGCTGAAGTTGGGATGGATGGATCATTTGAGAAGAAAAGAAGGAACCACTGAACAAAGGCATGGCTTGAGCATGAGGGCTGCCTCGGTAATTCGGTGGAGCCCCCACCGCTGGCATTGGGAAAGGGTAAGCATTGTTCTGTAAGATTGCCAGGTACTGTGTTTCATTGGGAGACATGTTTGGATAATTGAAGCTCATTGCAGTGGGGGCAGTTGCTGTAGCACCCATAAAGCTCATTGGATTAGGTGCTGTACCCGAGGCACCGACAAAGCTCATTGGAGGGGCAGCTGTTGCCGAGGCACTCACAGCCGCTGAATTAGGGGCAGTAGAAGCAGCTGAAGTACCAGAAGGAGTGATCGATTTGGCAGGACTAGGCCTCACAGAGGCAGCTGCCACTGCCGCTTGTTGCTGGTTAAAAGGGAAGATAAATGCAGGTCCATGCTGAAAATAAATAAAATAAATAGAATTACATAAGTAGATACCCAATAAAGTTCAACAGGCATGAGGTAATTTCATTGATAACTTAAGCCAAAGGTGAACCTACAATTGAAACGTATTAGCCTTGCATTAAGTAGAGAAAAGAAGGAAAAAAAGTGATATACCAATATATTACTAGGACCAACCGGGGGTAAAGCCTGCTGAAGCACAACCTGTGGCTTTCGTTGTGCGGGGTCAGAGATGCCAGCAGCTTGGGAGTTTTTTTCCTTCCCGGTATGACCGGGGAAGATGGCGAGACCCTGAGCCTTGTCTTGCCCAGAGTTTAAGCTTACCCCAGCCATGCTTCCATGTAATTCTGTGGACGGCACAACATTTAAATTGCAGGGCTTCGACCCAAACATAGGTGCAGCACCAGCAGCCGTTGGAAAGAATGGACTCATCTTCATAAATTGCTGGAGAATGTGAATGTTCCGAGCAATATAGCAATGTGTAGCACACCTTTTAGGCCTTGGTTGCGTGAATATTGGCTGCAAGAGTTAACAAATGTTAAGAACCAAAAGGAGTTTCTCCAAAAAAAAGAAAAAGGAACTAAGAGGAGCAGAAACAATTTGGAGAGGTGACTGCGAAAGCACAAACAAAATGAAGACAATGTGGTACCTGTATAGGTGTTGCAGGCATGGTATTTCCATCCACAGATACAACGCCTTGCAATGGCGCAACAAACCCGCCCATTGGTGGAAGCCCACTGGGCCAACTAGCAACTGACATTGGCAAAGGCAAAGAACTTGGATGCCCTGGAAATTGGAATAAATGGGAAAATGCAAAATCAGTTTTTCTGGAAAGTAAAATATCCAAGAAAAAGATTATTCCAGTTGACGAAAATGAATATTCAAGATGAAGATTGACCAGTTTTCTCTGTGTGTGGCTCATCCCTTGCAGATTTAAGGGTTGGTTGGTGATGTCTAGGAACGTGTTGCAGGGGTCTGTTGCTGCTACCACTTACCACACTAGTGCCATCTCTATCAGGCTTTTCCAGATCAAACTGAAGATCTATGTTCCTCTCTTTATTCAATACAGGCTTCTTGGATTCTTCAACTTGTTCCACAGATCCCTTCAAGCATTTCTCCTCGCCTTTCTCAACAGCGTTCACTGGTTCCAACTTGCCAATCTTACCAGCTCTTTCAGCAGCTTCCTTTTCCTTCATCATCTGCCTCATTTCCTGTATAAATCAAAACCAAATCCACCATTGACCAAGTTAAAGAACGCAATCGGGCGGAAAATCAACACAAGTAGAAATGCCGTCTAAATTTACTTACAGCATCAACCTGGGCTGCCATCCTTTTATGATCTGCAAAATTAATTTCGCCCTCCCTATCCAGAGATGATCTCAATTGAGGAGGTGGAGCCTAAAAGGAAAAATATGGTGAGATTAAAAGTTAAAATGAGCAAAATAAATTGCAGAATTCCACCATTCTGAACTGTTTATCAAATCAGTACTGACCATCAGATCTATCTGGAATTTGTCATCCCTTTGACTCTCAATAGCTGAAACCCCAGAACTACTGAAATCGAGAAACCATATAATTAGCCAAATCCGGGGAAATTTTATGCCAGAATCCAATAAGAAGAAAAAGAATGGAACAACTTACACTTTGGTCGCTATGATTGATGAAACTGTCGCTGCTGTCGCCATCACAACATCAAGATGACTATCAACAGCTCTAACCGCAGAAGATTCCTTCTTTGGAGAACTAACCTCTTCTTTACTCAACAGCCTGCTGTTCTTCCCATCTTCCTCCATCAAAGGCTTCAATTCAGCTGACGCTGCCAGTGGCTCGGACGGCAAGCCCTGATGCTGGTTTCCCAAACTGGCAAAACCGAACGGAACATCACCACCGTTATCAGCCATAACAGATCCCGAATTACTTTTCTCCAAATTGGGTGAAGTAACCTCAGTCTTGGGCGACTGATGTTCAATCTCAGTCTTCATAGACGACCCAGGACTGTTTCGAATACCACTAAAATCCGACACTTGTCTTGGCCTCTTCCTCTTCGGAGCTGCATATTGATGAATCAACCAATTAGAAGAACATTCCAAATCGATGAGTAAACAATAAAGCTAAAAACAAAATCAAAAGAGACTTCTTACCAACTGCCGATAAGGGAGCTGGGAAGGAGTTCGGAGCATGAGATGGAGTTGAATTCGAGATCGGAGATGAAACTCTCGATTTAGCGTCGCTACTGGATTTATTAGAATCGAACTTATTGGCAGAATCGTTGGATACAATTTCTTTTTTGGATGGAGCAGCTTGCGATTGGGTCATTAAACCGTACAAGACCTCCGCGATCTCTATTTCAAGCTCCTCCGGATTCGATGAGGAGGACTTCGACGTCGATCTCGGCGGTCTCGGTTTAGCTCCACCTCCATTAGGCTTCTGCAAACATTAACCAAGTCGACAAATTAAGAATTGACCAAAACTTTAAGAGGTATGAGAGAAGGGGGTGTGGAGAATGACCATCTTCTTCCGGACAGAAACATTGGAAGAGGAAGGGGAGACGGGAGCGGCGGCCACTGGTGACGCAGCTGCTGACGCCAGCCTCACTGGCGAAGCAGACGATTGCCGGTTTATTTGTTCCGCTGATGCTACACCTCCGCCTCCAGAAACCCAATCGTGAGTCCGCTTCGTCGATGCTGTAAAATTGAATTAAAGATAAAATTAAATAAAAATCAACCTCTCGACACTTGAGAACTTATCAAAAAAAAAAAATGGCATTGGACTATTCTCTACCTGACCGAGCTTTCCTAGGAACTGAAACACCGATCATTTCATCGGCGGCCTTCCACGTTGGAAGTGGGGCAGCTACTGGCGCCGCCGCCCTGAACACTTTATTACCACTAGGAGGAAAACTCTTCCTGTAAAGCTGCTGAGCGTGAGTATGGTGATTACTAGAACTCATCGCCCCCTGTGCAACAGCAGGAGCAGCCGAATTAGATGGCGGCGGCAACATCCTCGAACCGTCGTCTTCATCCTCATCCTCGTCATCATTTACACTCTCCTCCGATGTATCATCTCCACCGTCCTCCCTAATACTTCCTACACCAGCATGCATCATTCTGTTCTCCCTCCTCCTTTTACTCCGGCTGGACCGTTCCCTTTCTCTCTCCCTCTCCCTATCTCGATCCCGCATCTCTCTTTCCCTCTCCCTATCTCTATCCCGATCTCGATCTTTCTTCAATCCCACCCTATCTCTCAACCTCGCCGCCGCCGGTTCCGTCATCTCCACCTGTCCATCTTCCTCTGCACAAATTAAATGCAATAAATGAATTATTGAATAAAATAAAAAGTGAACAGATCTGAAGAAGAAGAAAAGGGAAGGGGGCGGGATTTGTGTTGTGATGGTTACCTGGAGAGTCTCTTAAGCTGTTACTTCTGTGTCTCCGTCTAGACAAGCCGTTAGGTGGGGCCGCCATACTAGCTCTTCTCCCTTCTCTGTTCCTGTCCATCACTCGTCTGATCTATTCTTGTTCCAATTACCTTCCAATCCACTTCAATCGGATATCTCATCAGATGTCCTTTTTCATTTCTCGCCGGAATCCCCACATTCACTGTCTTCTCCGGCGAACCACTTGTATCAATTCTGCCTCAAAGATTTTATCTATTGAATTCGCTCTCTCCTCTGAGATCCCCCCCTATCTCTGTGTGTGTGAGGGTGCTGCCCTTTTCTCTCTATTTTCTCTTTTATCTCTCTCTCTCTCTCTTCACTTTTTTCTAGCTTCTCTTTGTCTCTCTAGAGCCTCTCTCTCTCTCTCTCTCTTTCTATCCATCTATCTTCATCATCTGTATTGGTATTTCACTCTCCGCGAAACCCACTCCGAACCCTCGTGGACGCCTTAGATCCCTCCCTTTTGACACATACCCTCATCTCACCCGTTCCTTTCTCTACCTCCCTATCCCACGGCCCTCATTCTTCTTCGTCCACCTTGGCACAATTCCACCCCTCCGATCTTTTACCACCTACACGTGTCTGTCTTTTCTTACTCCACAAGCTTTTCTTTGGAATTTTATAATGGAAAAAAGAAATAAATCGATCCAACTGAATATTATTATTTTATTATTAGTACTCTTACCAGTTACCACTTAGTGAGCCTTTCGATTAAATAAATAGAATAGAGTTGTAGCAGCGTCTCTCACCTGCTATAGCCGGTTTCCAGGGAGACCTTGGTAAAAGCAACATGACGATCACAAGGAATCTAGATGACCGCACAAAATATCGTTCCAGCCGGTCACGTTCAATATATTTCGGTTTCACGTTTTTTTTATACTAATATATCTAGTCAGTTTAGTTTAATTATTTACTGTCCGTAATTATTGTTTAAAAATAGTATTTCCCGAAATATCAACATCTAGCCCCGCCTACTCGGTCCACCAAATATCCTCTCCATCGTCCGATATTCCAAGTGTGCAATCTCGGAATCGTCCTGAACCGTTGAATTTTGGATGACGTAAAATGTGGCGTTGTTTTAATTGTGGTTTCCAGATTTTAACATAAAGGTCAGTCCGAGCTGGCTAGGACCTGGGGCATGTTCGGTGGGGCGTGGGGGGATGCATCTGATCGCAGCCGTTGAATTTAACCGATCGTGCGGTATAAGTGGAGAAAGGCAGCGGGAAGGGGTGAGGGGAGTCTCGAGTCACGGTCACGGAACTTACGAGAATTGGCGGGACCTACATCTCTGGTGCTGGCCGATCTAGAAATTATATTTCCCATTCCGCGTTGGCCCTATTTGTCACGTTCAATAGATATAAGGTGATGTGTTATTGGGCCCCCTCCTCCTAATATCCCCCCCCCCCTTCTCTCGCACCAGTCAAAATTTACTGCTTGAATCGGTCCCCGTAAAGGGTAATTAATCGTTTTATATTTATTGTTTAAAGGCCGTAGTTAATGACAGTCAGATCAGTAATACGATATATAATGATATATATTAATATTGTAATATTTACTATTTAAATATGAGATGATATAAGTGATATGAGTTTATGAAATAAAAGATTAAAATGTCCTCATGATATAAAAGATTTGAATATGATGTAAGAAGAGAGAATGTGATGTGAAAGATTTGAATATGAGAAGAGATAATATGATGTGAAAAGTTTGAATTGATTTGTGAAAGTGTATGAATAGTGATAATAGATGAAAAATGTTTAATATTTATTTATGTCAGGTGATATTTAAGTAAGATAATGAAAATATATGAAATATATTTAATGTTGGGATATTCAAATATTGTGACATATCTAACTCGTGATCTGAACCTTAGATATATATAATTTTACATCTTTGAAACTCAAACAATAATTAGGATATATGTAAAGGGTTGATTTTTTGGTGCATATTTTTTTAAAAAATATTGATTATTGATAACATATATTTGAAATATCTAAAATACATTTATAAGATAAAGGAGAGAGGAGAGAAAAAATTGTATGAAAAGAGAAAAATGAGGATATAGCATAAAGAAAAGTTATATTGATAACAGAAAAATAAGGAGAAGTGAGAGAAAAAAATTGTATTGATAAAAAATGAGGAAAAAATAAATATAATAAATATAAATAAATAGTAAGCTATATATATTGTTTTGAGATAAGATATAGCGTAATAATAAAATTATAAATATTTGTGATGAGCCCAGGCCCAACGTCCTAGGCCCAATTCCAGCCCAAAAGTAAAGGCCCAAAAAATCGGCTCACCATCAGCCCAACTGTGGTGGAGAATCACACAGGGCGGTCAGAGGCTTAACTCAACGGGCGGCCTCCTGGCCGAACCCAACACCCGGACAAGCTATCCCATGAAGCATACCACGCGAGCTGCATAAGCCCGCCGTGGAGCGCACTCTAGACGATCACCCAGCATGCCCGCCACTACTCCGCCTCTGCTATGGTAAGGGCGGTCATCCATCACTTGCTCTTCCTGAACCTGACATATGTCAAACCTCAACAGATGGAAACCAGAGGACTTTCCTTATCCGAGACCAAGTCTTCCGTCGGTCAACAGGGGAGATAATTACGCCTGCCGTTACTCCCTCATCACAGCCATTCCTCCCTCTCGCCTAGCAACAAGGAAGGAGCAATTCTAGCTAAACGGTTACCTTGCCATCAATGGTCATCCACTCAACACCTATAAGAGGCCCTCAAACAGGACCTTG
>JAOWAN010000054.1:9720968-9732227 GCA_028566635.1 Lobelia cardinalis | reverse complement strand
ATCTGCCACCTACCACAGAGATGAATTCTGTACTGGCACCTACCACGTACATGAACCCAACCGAAGCCTCTGACAATCCGATGAATCTGATCAAAAACGAGACCAACGTCCGGACGCTAATATAGCGTCCCAGCGTCCAGAGTCCGGACGTCATAATAGCGTCCCAGCGTCCGGCGTCCGGACGCTCCTTGCTGGCGTCCCAACGTCCGAGGCAGAGCTGGACCCAACATATCGATAGTGTGTGATTTTGTATGATACGATCGATAATATTCACCTATGAAATGAATTACTACTATGAATAATATGTATTTTATTGTAAAATAATATATTTGTCTTCAAATTAAAGTAATGAGAAAGAAGATAAAAAGAATGAAAAAAATTTAAACAAAAATAGAGAGAAAAAGAAGAAAAAAATATAATAAATAAAAAATTGTATGATATGAAAATACAGTATAAAATATCGTACCGTATATCACAAAAAGGAGCGATATCAAATTCGTAATTTAATTTTTTGGAAATTGTGTAAACTATTTGACCACTGGGAGCAGACTCAAATTTCACGAAAAATGAATGCATTAATTATGCTGCAAAAACTTATGGTAGCAAGCAAGTGAGCAACTATCAAAATACCAGTATATTAGACGAAAATAAAAATTATAAGTTAAAAGAAGTAAATACAGTCCGTCTGATGAGTGCCTAGGCGCTTCATTCTAAATTGAGCGTCCAATGCATATATATGTGTTATAAAATACATATATATGTGTTATGAAATTTACATATTAACTATTAACATATTAATGATATAATTAATATGTGCATTTTATAACAAATATATGTGCATTTTATAATACATATATGTGCATTAGGCGTTCGATTTAGAACCGAACGCATAGGCGTTCGTCAGATTTCTAAAGTAAATAAGGCTTGGATTACGATGTTAGTTTACTATAGTTTTTTATTTTTAAGTTTTTATGGATCCCATAATTTTTTCTCTATCTTTCTCTTAATTTTTAACTTTAATTATTATAAAACATCAAATAAAATTAATAAAAATTGCTAAATAAAACCTCAAATGCGTACACCAAACTCCAAAATTGTAGCAGCTGTGGCGTGGGGGGTGCTGTCACTCCAGCCTAGCTCATAAAAAATATATATATATACAGTATATATATCCACGTAAGACAAATGGGACCCACGGATATTGTAGACCCCACCAGAGTGGACCCCCTCCTTTAGCTTTTTGTCGACTGCTTATTTGACCCTTTCAGTTTCATATTTCAAATCCCTGGGGAAATTCCCCAAGCATCTGCCACCTGTACTCCCACTCTGGTTATGTCACATGTGCCCTCGTGGCTTTCATTTTAGCCGTGTGTACGGTACCCACAAAATTAAAAACTACTTTTAAGATTACGAATAACTTTATTTATTATTATTTTTAGCAAGTTTTTATTTTGTTTTTAAATATTAAAAGAAGAAAATGTAATTCCTTTTTCTTTATGTCCAAGTTGAATATGACAGCTTGAAATATTATACAAAGTCTCTTTCTAATCTTTAGAGTTATATTAAACAATTTGATAATGGGAGATTAGTGTGATTAATTATTATTATTATAATAAATATATGGTCCCATAAAATTAATAATTTACTCCAATATATAGGCTTTTAATATAATATAATATTTTTATAACAGGAGAGAAGCAATCTAGAGAAGAATACCCTTGAGATACTCTCATCATCATGCATGTATGTAGTTATATATGAACATGTCTGGCAACCAAATTATGTTGTTGTGTGACTTTTATTTTTAGTTTATTCTTAATTAAATCAAACACATAACAGTCTCTTTTTTATGTTTTCTTTATTCCAATCTCGAGGTTCATAATGATATAAATAAATCATGGGTTAGGTTTCGATTTAAGTAAAAAGTAAATTATTTACTCAAAAGCGACAACACGATTAACATAGTAGATTACTGATTACTTTTTTTTTTTTTTAATTGTTAGTGATTATTCATTGTCTTAACACTAGATCGCACTTTATCATTTATTTTCAATTTTACCACAAGATCGCATCTCATTATATATTTTCTAATTTTACCACTAAATCGCATCTCAGCTTATATTTTTCAATTTTACTAATGATGTGATACTTACGTATTCTATGAAGTATATGTTATAAAATGAGTTTTTCAATGATTATTAAATAAATAAATATACATAAAGACATATTTCAATAGGAACCTAAATATCGTAGCAACCGTCGACACAGTATCAAATTTTTTTACTGTATTCGAGAATATTCACCAACAGTGTTCCTACGAGATTGCTGTAAGTATCATTCATTTACTAAGATTTTTACATTTTACGAGATTGATGTAAGTATCATTCATTTAGTAAGATTTTCACATTTTTTTCAATATCCATCCAATCCAAGAATTTCTAAACTTTATCGAGTTTTTTTATGAGCAAAAAAGTAAAAAACGAGACCAATCACACAAACAAAGAGATTTATTTTAAAAGTATTTTCTTAATAATGAATTGCAAATAAAGTTTTGAATAAACACAAAGTTAAAGAAAAAAAGTTAGAAGACAAAATCTTTTTAAATTTCCATTGCAAGTTGTTTCTACACTTGAATTTATATATAGTAAAACAAAAAGTAATTTAATTAAAAAGTAGAAAGAAAGTCCACAAAGTGCGACAAAGCGTGTAATATCATACAGTAACTTTTTAAACACCCTCTGTACGTACTTAAAGAAAATATATATATCATACTTCCACAAATTTGTATATCTTAATTTGAACTTTATTCCCCAAAGTTTTACTTTATCTATGTACAATACAATATGTCAATATATATTGCTAACTTTGGAGGCCAAGGGTAGGCCCATCTTTGCTTTCATTAGGAGCAGGCAATTAATTAAATTATCATTTACTTAATTAATTACTGATATTAAAATAATGCATTTTGATTATTTTATTTGACGTTTTGTATTATTTTGACCTAAACCTACCCCATGAGCAATATTTTAACCACAAATATTATTTTATATGGCTGATTAAATAAAATACTTTATCGAGGTAGTGGCACACGACAAGTTCACTCATGCTCAATTATTTTATGATGAGAGAGAGAGATAGATAATTATCTCTTGTATTTAAATCACAAGATCCAAGCTTATTATTATGTGCTATTTAGGCAGGAAATCAAAATCAATTACTATTATATTACTACTTGAGGAATTTTCTAGGGCACATGATGTATCTAGACGAGATGTGGACCCACAATCTTTTGTTCGGAAAAAAAAAATGCAATATTGTTATGGTTGTATCCTTTGAGCACTAATTTTACTTTTTCTTTGGTGTGCGTACAAGGCATGAATATATAAATGTTATAACTTCAACGTTAGGAGCTCTCATTTTCATATGTACTCAAAAATATGTCATAGCTGATTAAGAATTTAGATTTATCGATTTGTATCACTTATAGTAAACACAATTTTAAGAATTTTTCGAAGATTCAAACATTCATCTTGCAGATCGTCATTATAACAGACACTATATTACCCACGCATTTATCAACTAAGCGATACCCGAGCCCAATGCATGAATGTATAGTACATGTGCTTGGAAGTTGCTCTGTTCGCACTTTCCTTGGTGCAATGTTAATCACCCAACTTTTAACAGAGAATTGAAAACTTCACCAACAATAAACCAACAACATAAGACGACAATTTACCGGTTCAGATGAAAATCATAATGTACATATATCATGAATAAGGTTTTAATTGCGTTCTAGATCAAACTATCTAGCTATATATTGAAATATAGCTAGTTATGACGGAAACTAAATAATCGTCTCCCCCATCCGGGGCTTCGATCAGAGAGTTCAAACATTCATTTTTGGTCGAGGGACCTTGTCGTAGGATGTCTTTTGCTATAAATCTGTCAATAAATTTTCTATGCTTTATTTAAAATAAATAGACCAAATTATCCCTGATCCATTTTCTATGCTTTGGGACATCTCCAACCCAAAAATCAAATTCCTCTATTTTCTGCACTATTTTCAGCACTAAACACTAAATCATTGAACGTCATACGAACCCGATAGAGGAACCATGAACCTCGTTAAACAATGTTTTGCAATCCTTGATGACGACCCCAAAAGGAGAGAGATCTGCTTGAGACGATTTCATTGCATCGACCATCACTAGGGCATCCATCTCGACAGTCATTTGGTCATAACCTAAACTCTTTATCCATGAAAGGACTTCCCTTAAACACAAGGCCTTAGCCGTAATAGGATTGACTGTACCTTGAGTGCTTCGGCTCATTGCTGCTACTATCGTTCCGTGTACATTCCTTATCACAGCCCCAAACCCGATTTTTTTTTTGTCTTTAAATATTGTTGCATCTAGGTTGCATTTTAAGGAACTTTCAGTTGGCTTCATCCACTTCGACATGGCGTCTTACTCTTGCCCGCCTGATATCTGCTGCTCACCCCCTTGTGCTTCCCTCCACTGTTGATGTAAGGAACGACCAAGATTGAGAATAACCTCTATTGATGACGATTTATTGTTCTAACCATATTGTTCCTGTTGTTCCATAGGCTCCATATTGCTATCACCACCTTCGTCACCATCTCCAACCCATTCTTAGCTAATACAGAGTTCAGTCACCCTCCAAAATTCTGCTGTGATTCGTTCAACCCACAAATATTTAGCTCGTTCCAACATCCCTAAGCGTTGTTGCACTCAACGAAGGTGTGTAGGATAGTTTCATCCCATATATTGCACAAATGGCATGTGGCCGAAACTTCTACCTTTTCCAGTAGAGCTGATCGCATGTTGAGATGAAACCTCGCACTGCACACCATATAAAACACTTTACTTTAGTCGGTACCTTTAATTGAACCAACTTCTTCCATATTGATTGATACTGGACATTAGAATAGGCCTCCCAGCATAAAAGAGGGTATGCCGACTTTACCGAGAAATTGCCTTTCAGATCTAAGCACCAATACTAACCTTCTTGGAAAGTGCTTTGAGCCAGGGGTATACTTAGAATCATCTCTGCTTCATCTATAGGGAAACACGACCTAACCAGCTGCTGGTTCCATGTTACCGTATTTGGAACGAATAAAGCTCTCACCTTCTCATTTCTTAGACTATCTATGTAGCACTCTGAAGGAAGAGGTTTATCTACCGAAGGAATCCAAGAATCAATTATGATGTTGAGAGATTCTCCGTTCCCCACCAAGCGCCTACATCCTGCCCTCATCACCTTTTGGATTTCGTCTAGCCCTGGCCATGTGTAGCTCAGGTTTCGGCCTTTCCCCGCCTGCAAGAAATCTCCTGATGGGAAGTACCGAGCCTAGTATAACCCGAACAGAAGTGATTTCGGCTTTGTCATGAGTCTCCAGCTCTGCTTTGCTAACATTGCTAAGTTAAATTCATGGAATTTTCTGAAGCCCATCCCTTCGCACGATTTAGGAAGACACATCTTCTCCCAGGAAGCCCAGTTGATCTCTTTTGCATCCCCTTTGTCGCCCCACCAAAAAGAATTCAACACTTTTTCCATTTCCGAACATAAGACTTTTGGTAGTCTAAAGATGCCCATGATGTAATTTGGTGCCGCCTGACAAATAGTCTTTAACAAAATCTCTTTTCCCACCCTACCTTTGTTCCATCCATTGATGCACGACCATATCCTCTCTTTCATGTACCCAAAAGAATTAACCTTACTTCTACCAACATGAAGAGGGATGCCCAAATAAAAATCATCTCCGCTTGAATAGTTGACGCCCAAAGTCGTACAGAGGTCATTCTTCACTTCATTTGGAGTGTTTGCGTTGAAGCTTAAAGAAGATTTTTGAAAATTAATTTTCTGGTCCGATGCTTTCTCATATTGATCCAGGCAGCCTTGAATAATGGCGCATTCATGTGATGTAGCTCGAAAGAATAACAAGCTATCATCCGCAAAAAATAGATGTGAGATGCTAGGAGCCCCTCGCGCTATCCCACACGCATGTAAATCTCCTCTTCTTTCACAATTATGAAGGATTGTTGACAGCTGTTCCGCACATAGGATAAAGAGGTACGGAGACAGTGGATCACTGTGTCTAAGCCCACGGCTAGGGATCACTGGGACAATTCTCTGTTCACCATGCACGAAGAAATACCTCACTCACTCCATGCACATCATCAACAACTTTATGAATCTTTGATCAAAACCCATCTTTTCCATCATACGGCGGAGGAAGTCCCATTCAATCCTGTAAAATGCCCTACTCATGTCGTCGAGCATTAAAGCCGCCCACCCTCTCTTTCCTTTAGTTTTCCTCTTCATCCAGTGTATACAATCATAAGCGATCATAGCATTGCCTGTAATAAGGTGACCCGACAGAAAAGCACTTTGGAATTCTGAGATAACATGAGGAAGCACTGTCTTTAGCCTGTTCGCAAGAACCTTCGATACAATTTTGTAACCACGTTACATAATGCTATCGGTCTCAGGTCCTGAAGGGTCTTTGGCTTGCTCTTATTCAGGATTAGTGTTACGTTGGTTTCATTTAGCCCCGGAGGAAGCTGGACTTGAATGAGATAGAGCAGACAAGATTCCGTCACATCCTTTCCTACTATATGCCAAAAGCTTTTAAAAAATCCAGGATTAAACCCATCTGGGTCGGGAAATTTATCTGGATGCATAAAGAATAAAGCCTCCTTTATTTCCGTCTCAATGAAAGCTTTAGTGAGGGAGTTGTTAGCAGCATTTGACACTTTTGGCTCAATAATATTAATTAGAGAATTGTAATCCGTTCCTTTTGATGAGAACAAATTAGCATAATAATCAAATATGAGCCTACCCAATCCCAAATCCCTGCTTCGCCATTCACCATTTTCATCCCTGAGGTCTGTGATCGAATTCTTTTTTCTTCGTCCTGAAGCCTTTGCATGGAAGAACTTTGTGTTCTTATCTCCTTCTTTCAACCAATGTTGCTTCGCCCTTTGTTTCCAAAAAATCTCTTGCTTAGAAAGGATATTCAAATACTTAGATTCTGCCTCAATCAAGCTTCTAGTTGCGTCTGCATGCACCCCGGTAATCCCTTGCTACCTTTATGTTCCTCTTGCATTCGGCAATCTCATCCCTGAACTTCTTTCGCAGATTGTTACTCCACGTTGAAATTTCTCTCCCATAGCTTTTGAATCTCCATAGGATTGGGAGGTTAACACCCTGGGACTAGGCCCTATCCACCACCTCACTGCAGTCCTCCTCTTTTAGCCACATATTTTCAAACTTGAACGGTCGAAGTTTCACCTGATATTCGTGTGAAACTGGGTATAGAAAGATAGGGAGGTGGTCTGATGTTGTCGCCTCTAGATGTTGCACTTGTGCATCTCGAAATCGTCTGCACCAGCTCGCCAGTTCGCTGAACCGACGACTCTGTCTTATCTTTCTTCCACCCCATTTGGGTCTCCTTTATTTTTGCTCCATGTTGAATTGATACCCTCTATACCCCAAGTCTTTTAGATCACAGTCCTACAGCGCATCTCGAAAACCTTTGCACAACGTTAGGGGGTATGGTGCTCCACCCCTTTTCTCCGATGGATTGGCTAGGTCATTGAAGTCTCCTATACAGACCCATGGAATATTTGAGTTCCTAGCCAACCTCCAGAGGAGATTCCAAGAATCATGACTTTGGGACCTTTTCGGAAAGTCATAGAACCCCGTAAGGTGCCAAGGTTCCTCTCCCATCAAAGTGACTTTTGCGTCAATATAGTTTCAAACGTAACTAAGAATTGTAATCATCTCCTTCTGCCAAAATAATACTAACCCCCCACTCATCCCAACATGATCAACTATCAGCACACCTTCGTAATTTATTTGGTTTCTAATATCCTCCACCCGCCCCTTATTCATCATAGTCTCCATAAGGAAAACAAATTTGGGCTTCTTTGAAAGGATTAAATCCTTTAGTATGCGAATTCTCGTTGGGTTCTCAAGCCCACGACAATTCCAACTTAACGTACTCATTGTGTTCGGCGAGCCTGGAGCCCAGGACTCGCCCTTAACCCGTTTTTTGAACCAACCGTCTGCGAAGCCTCGTTATTCAGACATTGTGTTTCTAATTCCATGCCTTGGTTCGTCTCTGATTCTGTCCTCCTTCTTTTCGGGTCTACCAAATTATTGCCTCATCCCTGTTAGCCTGATTATTCTCCTCAATTGTCTCCTGACATTTCTCCTTCATCTTTAATTAATTTGGCAACTGACTATCCCAAGCGAGATCTCCTCCTCCTATTTTAGAAACGCCCTCATTTTGTGCCATAAACAAAGGAGAATTCGAATTTTGATATTTTGGCACCATCTGTCCACCGTACCGATCGCCGCCGTAGATGTCCTCCCTTAACCACGACTCTCCACTCTTGTCTGGCTGACGTTTGATGTGGGCTCTCAACGAAGAATCATACTGGAACACCACCGCCATCCTATCGCCCTTGTAGTCCGCACGGCTTTCACATAACCTCTCCGTGTGACCTATATGACCACAATAGTAGCAGAATTGCGGGAGTCATTCATACTGAAATCGAATTCAAATACCTTCTCCTCCCTCTACTTTTATTCTCATCCTCCTTTTTAGAGGTCTTCGTACATCAACTGAAACCCTCCTCAAATATTGGAGCCAGAATTATGTGAGATTCTTTGGGTCATTCGTCTTGAACGCACTAATGAAATTGCCAATGCTAATTAACGTTCTTTTCGATCGATACCCTGTGGGGAGATCCCACACACCAACCCATATATCCATTTGCGCAAATGATAGGTTTGAGGGATTAACATGTGGCTCCATAGGTCTCCAGAGCAATATTTTTTGATCGAACGTCCATGGTCCTCCTTCAACCACCATTTCAAAATTCATCTCACAAAAAAAACTTGAACATATACACCGACGGCCCAATCTCTCTAATCAGAACTCCTTTAATCGGTCTCCATATTGCAGCCAGAGAATGCTTCATTGAAAGGAAATTAGTCGGTTTTGTGGAGAGGAACCTTCCTACTATAGTATATTGCTGCACAATAGAAAGGTTCTCTACAACCTTTTCCAGTTCAACCTCTTCGTCGTCCTCCTCCGCGATCCAGATGTTATCAATGCGACGAATGATGTCTTGTGAGCCCTGATCTTCCATGGTAGCAGCAAGAAAATATCGATATAGTGATAGCAAAAAAACCTTATCACATTGATAAGACTTTCTAAAATTTACCGGAGCGGCAAGACTAAACCAATCCTTTAATGTCTTTGTGAAAAGCAAAAAAACTTTATAACATCGTTAAGACTTTCTAAAATTTACCTGCCAAGACTAAACCAATCCTTTAATGTCTTTGTGAAAAAAAACAAGCATTAATTTCAAACTCTTATACACATTTTTTAATATATGTTATTTGGATGACATGTTAATTGGTATTAAGGGCCGAAATACAAATACCATCTTCGTTTGCTTTAACTTTAGTAAGATTAATAGTAATCTTGCAACCTTTAATAGAAATAAGAATCTCCTCTATTCGTCTCAAATGAAACTTCAATTTTCATATTAAAAATTTTGACCTAATATTTTTGTAATCAATTGCATGAATATTAAGTACATCTGAAAAAAAAAAAGAATTCTTTTCCCATCTTGTCTTGAGGAAGGACTGAATTTGATGGCTGAATGAATAGCCAGAAATGTTAATCTGAAATCAAAATTTTATTTTTGATGCTTCATATACCAAGGGACCATTTAATATGGACTGAGGGGAATCAAGGGGTGGTTCAGTGGTAGAGCCGAGCTTTACAGTATGTAAGGTCTCAGGTTCGATCCCTTTCAATGCCCCCTTGAAGCAAAAAAAAAAAAAAAAAAAAAAAAAAAAAAAAAGGACTGAGTCCGAATGTTAACCCAGCTTAGATACCAAACTTCTAGTTAGAATTGGACACTCTATTCATTGATAGGCCCAAGTTTAAGCCCACGCGTCTGAATCTGTAAAAAATTCGAATCGCACTGGCACAGTTGCACCATAAATTGGTTGGTCCATCCCTACGGTTTAGTTTTGTATAGAAAATTCTTGATTCTCACCGATTAACTCATTTTTAAAAAGTCCACAATCAGAATGTGTATGAATTAATTTGTCTCGTTTTAAAATGAATGTCAAATTTTATAAGTGATAACACATTTTATGTGATAAAATCCATTAATTTGGGATCAAAGATTCAAATGCCAAAGTCTTTATGTAAATAGACTTTAACAAGTACCTTTGATCAGTCGGTAAAGCCCAAGTTCAATGATTAGTTGAGGCCCATCCCACAATTTGTCTCCTCCACCATTCTCAAGAACACAGAAAGTCGAGACTTCTAATAGTGAAATTCAACATTTAATTATAAAAACATTGACTATTATGTATACAGATATTGGGGAAACACAATATTTGATCAATGTTCTTTCATTAAGGGTTTCATAATATCAACGTACTCCTAAGATTTACTATATCTAAACTTTTCAAGCCTATTGATTACATATTTCTCCCTCATATTTAGCCATGAATGAGGAGGAATGCTTATCCTTTTTTTGCATTTGCTTCAAGTCAAAATTTCTATTAGCAAAAGGTCTTTCTTCCTTTCTTTATGCAATCTTTTAATAATCTAGTAACTGCTACCACCACTATCCCCTTTTTTAGGCTTTCACGGCCCTGTTTCGGAAATTACATTAAAATTGGTCATGGAGTTTTCTATAACGACTAAAACATTAAATCAAAAAGTGGAAATTTAATTTATCTTCGGTAAAGTATTAAAGATAGAAGTGAATAATAATAATAATTATTATTATGTCTTAATAAAACACAAATATAGGAACTAAAATTTTTACAGATTAAGATTAGTCAAGATTTAGGTGTCTGTACGGTTAATTAAAAGCAGAAGCTTTTCCCCCCTCAGCCTAGATGGTATACGGAGCGCATAGACGCTCTTAGCAAGGAGCGTCAATGTTCCGTATTCATCTTACTACATTGTTTTGTTCATAGACGCTCTTAGTAAGGGGCAAATACTATATACAAGAACGTTATATACAGGGAACTAAATAATTTCAACGCTGCCCTTGCCCGTCTCGTGTAAATATAGATGAAATGTCATATTTCATCTCGTGTAAGATTACACGAGATGCATCTCGTGTAAGCTCACACGAGATGTGTCTCGTGTAATCTCACACGAGATGTGTCTCGTGTAATCTTACACGAGAT
>JAOWAN010000054.1:9687317-9702010 GCA_028566635.1 Lobelia cardinalis | reverse complement strand
ACTTTTTGGTATCTTCAGTAGTCCCCTGGACCTTCGCGCAAGTATTTATGCTTGCGTGGAGGGACATATAAGAGTTGTATCTCTGAACACCAATGAATGATGCTCGCATATATCATAAGTGGTTGACGTGCTCGCAATATCTCGAGCAAGGTTGATAGTCGATGGTGCTCGCAAGGTCTCGAGCTATGTTAGTCGCCTACGTTGCTCGCCAAATATCGAGCAAGATAGATTGGCGACCAATGAGGAGGTTTCCTCCTGGATATCTCTAAGCCTAAGGCTGAGAAATAATGTAGTCGCCAAGGCTTTATGGTCGCTATGCGTACACACCCTGGTCTTCAGCTCTCCTCCAGCTTTTTGCTATGTTTTCTCGTAGATATTCCCTACTTAGCATATTCACTTAGATTGTAGCTCTTAGCTTTCTTTGAATTGTAGCTCTTAGCTTTCTTTGATTTGTAGCTCTTAGCTTTCTTTGAATCATAAAATATTGCACGATCTGCTTCGCACAGTGCGAGGTATCAGCTTGTGCGATGATCCGCTAGCTCCTCGCTCTTGAAGCGACGTTAAACGCGATGTTTCCGCGACGTCTTGATCGCCAATATGATGTCTAGGTCGACCATACTCTGGAAGTCCTAGAGCATCCTTGACCTTGATTTTGCGAGGAACCTTTTTGACCTCGATTCGCGAGGGACTTTTATTTATACAAATCAGAGTGGACATGTCGCACCCGTATGATTTGTGACAAAAAAAAGACAAAGTATAGTACGCATAAACGATAACTACATTTCTGAATAACTTTGACCCCGATTCACGAGGAGCGTTTGGGATTTATGTTATGCTTGCATCACGAGCAAGATGACCTCGATTTGCGAGGGACGTTTGAGATTTCACATTTTACTTTTCTTGAATGCGTATGCCAAAATCTCTTGCTTGAATTCAAGCTAATACTTTTGCTCGCTATTTCGCCTCGAAAACTTAGGAAATTTTCTTAAGTGATTTCATGCACCTTTACATCTCTTGCTTAGTTCCTGCTCGACTTATAGAAGCTTTAGGAGCTCGCATATATACCTCATACTCACCCCTTTTTAGTCGAGCAGAACTTTATGTAATTTTCATTTTGAAGAGAGAGAGTAAAAACAATCTTGCTTCTGTATGAACATAGTACCAGAGTCGAGGATATCTCCATGCTTAGAAAAAATCTTTGTCCTCGATTCACGAGGAGTTTCTTCATTTGATTATCGAGCCTCACGAGAAAGTCATTCGCGGGATACCATCGCCAAAGCGGCATCACGAGAAAATCTCTCGCGGATCCTTAAATCGCAACCTCGGTATGAGGGTCTTCATCATCGTCGCCAAAGCGACATCACGAGAAATTACTCGCGGTCCTCAAATCGCAACCTCGATATGAGGGTCTTCGTCATCGTCGTCGAAGCGGCATCGCGAGATAATCCCTCGCGGATCCTCAAATCGCAGCCTCAAGGTGAGGGTCTTCGTCATCGTCGCCGAAGCGGCATCGCGAGATAATCCCTCGCGGATCCTCAAATCGCAACCTCAACATGAGGGTCTTCATAATCATCGCCGAAGCAACATCGCGAGATAATCCCCCGCGGATCCTCAAATCGCAGCCTCAAGGTGAGGGTCTTCATCATCGTCGCCTAAGAGACATCGTGAGATATCTGAGAGGTCTCCTTGTTTTACACTGGCGTTGAAGAAACCTGTTGTCGTTGCCATTAGCTTTCGGGCAGCGACTAACTGCTCCAAGAGTTTATCGGCAATTAGAAAGTTGATGGAGAGATTTGAGATCGTTACCCAGTTGGATCTCTCTCTGCTCCCAGCGATTAATTTCTCCATCGCCGATGAGTACCGGCCGGAAAGATATGGGTAGCGGCGCTTTTGGTCGCTGAGCAGTGAGTCGACAGTTGCGGAGGTGAGTTAGCCGTGAGCGATTTCTCTCTGCTGCGGTTTCTCTTTCTTCGCACAACGGTTGACAGATTTGGGACTCTTCGCCGACCGATGAGCTCAAACTTAAGATTTCTTCGTTGATTGGAGCTCAGTTGCAGTCAAGCTTGTTTCTGAATAGCTCACCCCTTTTTTTCCTTTTTTGATTCCTGCTTCGATTCACAAGGTTGTTTCTTGCTGCAGTGAATTTTGAGAATTTCGTTGCTTACAGTTCGCAATCCTTGCTATAGAATGATTATCCACTATATTCTCTCCCACTTTTTAATGCGTGGTTAACCATATGAGAATGAGAAAAACCTCTGCCCAATTGGGTTTAGGACATCATAGCGAGCAAAATCTCTCGCATTCTCCTGGGCGTCGTGTCCATCTTTTACGGTCGTCGCTGCGTTTTTCTCAGAGTTATCATCCATGGAAGTCATTTGTATTCTCCTTTCTATTCAAAGAAAAGAACCTAAAAAAATCAAACTAATAAACGGTAGTGGGATTTAAAATTCCATTAAACGTGAAACCGTAATTTGGAAGGAAAAAACAATTACTTCCCTTCTGATTTGATCCACCTGGGTATAATTTTCGCGAAAATCCTCGGCATGCAACAATATGGATATGTATGCTCAGTCAAAGCAAATCATGAAGTTGTAGGATATAAATTTAGTTTTTGTAGCTTTTGCATCGGCTAATCGCAGCATGGCTATTGCTGATGAATGCCTAGAACTTTTACGACTGCCGTTGTAGATGATTCCGTTTGTTGTTTAGTCGGCTAGGATTTTCAGCATTTAAACAAACAGTCCCGGCAACGGAATCACTAATGATGCACGAAATTTCCTGTGATCTGGTGAGCTTCTGCGATGGCTGAGGGCTGTGAATCTGGGCAGCAACAGGACCTGCAAAACAATCTGTTACTAGAGATAGGGGGTGGCCCTACCAAACAAACTCCGGCGTGAGAATAAGAACTCAAGTTCATTAAGAAGTAAGAGAATTCACGGGAGAGTTTGGGGGCAGAATTGTGCGTGTATCAGCGTACCTTTGCCTACAGGTGTAGGGCCTTATTTATAAGTGTTGAGGATGCTGAATCCTTTTAGGAATAGGAGCCTTTGACCGCCTTCCTTTATTGTAGGAAATAAAATATGGTAAGGACTCATATTGGTCTTCAGATAAGGTAACTCAATTAGAGTTCCATAAGGAAACAATCTTATGAGGAGATCTTGCCATTAATGAATACATTCTCCACATTGGATATGGACTCCTGAGCTAAATTGCTCGCAGGAGTAAAATAGATCACCTAGAGCTATGCTCTTTTGGCGAGGAATAAGATCGAGCTCGCATGAGGCATCACCTCCATGCGAGGTCTAATATAGGTCGCGCCAGGGAGGATCACCTTCCCTTTTCTCGCGAAGTGAGATAATAGGAGCCGATCTCTCTGCGTGATCTCAAGAGAGGTCGTCTGTTCTGAAGATGGTTCCTCCAAATCTGGCTAAGTACCTGTCTTTTGATGACTATGACCTGACTCTCGAACTCTCTTAGAGCTCGCTAGGTCGCCAATACTTTTTGGTATCTTCATACCCTAATCCTAGTCAATGAAGGATTCAGACTTTTAGAACATTATAAATAGTCATGCCCTCTAGGTAAAAAGTTTGCAATCACTTATCCCTACGTTTCTCCTAAAATTCTCTTGTTTCACCTTTGAACTTGAGACTTATTTTTACATCAGAGCTGTATGATGGGAACACCTCCTTCCTTAGTGACATTTGTTCAAATTTTCCAGGTCTTGTTGTCGAAGTCGTGCTCGCTGTTGGAAAAAGCTGATCAGAAAAATTCTTATATATATACATTCAAAGAGAGAGAGAGAGAGAGAGAGATTGGCTCGTACAGATAGGAAGTTGAGTAATTTTATTAATTTTTTTTTCATAAGCATTCCGATTACAAAAATGGCTCATACGATGACGCCCTAAGCCCAAACAAAAAAACAAAAATTTTCTTTAATTAAATTTTTTTTTTACAGCAAACAACATAAAAAGGAAAAGAAAGAAAAATAAAAATAAAATAAAAAATCTTACCACGTCCAAATTAAAATGATTCTAACCCGCCCTTTGCAGTAGTAAAAGGAGTTACTATTAAACAGTAGAAAGCAAAGGGGGGAATAGAGAATATAAACTCAGGGTTGGGTTGGGTTGGGTTGGGCAACATCAGAAATGTTGGCTTCTTAATTCTTAAGGAGTATTTTATTTTTTCAGGCCATCTCGTAACTCTTTGGCGCATCATTGCTAAAGAATCTCTTCCAAACTGGATGCTGCTTCCAGACTCTCTCCACCATGGAGTCGATAGGGATTCCCTTAGTCTCCGGCAACAAGAAGAGGACGAACAGCCCCATCACGAAGATCCAAGCCGAGAAGAAGAAGAAGATGTAGGCTTGCAAGTGACACAAGAGGGAGAGGAACACCTGTGCAATGAGGAATGTGAAGAACATGTTTGAGCTCACTGCAAAGGCGAAACCTGCAGTTCTCGTCTCCACCGGGAAGGTCTCGCTAGGAATCAACCAACCAAGGGGTCCCCACGACCACGCAAAGGACATCACGAATGTGCACACTAGGATCACCACCACGACCGCTAACTCTTTGTCTAGCGAATTCCCAGTTGCTGTCAATTTGAATAACAGGATGAACCCAATTGCCATCTGCAATATTGTCATGCATCAAGGACGGACGTATATATTATTGATCATATATGATGATAACATATCATCAAGGAAATTGTTATATATATAAAAATTAAATAATTACCTGTGAAATGAACATTTGTACACAAGCTTGGAGCAGCAACATCCTTCTTCCAACCCTATCAACAGCATAAATCGAAACGAATGTGCTTCCAACATTGACGAGCCCCGTGATGACGGAGGACAACAAGGAAGCATCGGTCTTGAATCCAACGGTCTGGAACAGAACAGGCGCGTAGAACATGATGGCGTTGATTCCAGTGAACTGTTGGAAGACTTGCATCAGGATGCCGATAATTAGTGGGGGCATGCTTGATTTCTTCATGAGCTTCTTGAATGGTTGCTTCACTAATTTGGCTTGCTCGCAGGCCTCTTTGATCTGCTCGTACTCTGCATCCACATCTTCAACACCCCTGATCTTCTTCAATGCTGCCATTCCGGCTGTGTCATTTCCGCGCTCAACAAGGCTCGTGGGCGTCTCAGTGATGACTACGGAACCGATCAGTAGGACGACGGCGGGGACCGCTGCGACTCCCAAGGACACCCTCCATCCGTGGGGATGCATCATTGATGTGCCGTAATTCACAAGGTTTGCAACGAAAATACCTATGGTTACAAACAATTGGAAAAGAATATTTACAGCTCCTCGATGTTGAATCGGGGCAATCTCGGTCAAGAACACGGGAACTGCCTCGTTGCCGAAACCAACTCCAATGCCGAAAAGAATTCTTCCCAAAATCAAAATCAATTTGGTCTCGGCTGCAGCACTGAAGGCGGCTCCGGCTATGAAAAATGCGGAGGCCATCATAATGGTGGGCTTACGACCTAACTTTGTACAAGCTTTCGACGCGAAAAAGCTAGCAACTAGGGCGGCTAGGTACAATGAGGATGTGAACAGCTGAAGAAACTGATCATCATATTTACAGTAGTTGTTCTCTTTAGCGTGCAACTTCCTTTCATGTACCTTTGGGAAAAATTTTATCAAGAAATCGTCCATTCCCGTAACCCCGCCTACATTATAACATATTAATCACAAAGATTATTATATCATCATCATCATCATATATCATTCATTTATAATTAAACTCTACGTTAAAAATAAAAATATATACATATTCGCGTACCTGAAATACCAATATCATAACCAAACATGAGGCCACCGAATGCAGCGAGAATCCAACATGCGACCACGTAGAACGTGATCTTCGAACTGTAAATGACATCGGACGATCCCATTCTTCTGCTTTTTGCTGTTTTCGCAGTCTTTCGTTGTTATAAATTCTCCAGACAAATGTTCCAAACTTTCAATTCGTTTCTTCACAAAAAGAAAAAACCTTTTTACAGAGTTCAGAACAAGAAGAAGAAGTAGCTGTACACAGGGTGAAGAGAGCTACAGAGACAAAGAAGAAAAAAACTTTACAATCCTTTGCCTCCTGCACTCCAGCTTTATTTACAGAAGAGATTGTTGAGAACTGGCCAGTAACTTTATTTGTTTTTTTTTTTCTTACCTGTTTACTGTGGGGGTGGGGGGGTTTATATGCTTGAGCTTTTGCTATTCTTGGATGCTTCAACTTCGGGTTTTTTGAATGGTTAACATGTGTTTGTACAAAAATTACCACAAAAATGTTAGAGATGTTTGCCATGATTAAGGGAACACCACATGTGTATTTTCGATCGGATGATCAAGTTTTGATGTCAGAATTGACCAATTCAACGAGTTATTGTTCTTTTTTAGGTCTTATTATTACTACTGAAATTTACTGTTAGCTTATTCCATATCCTACTATCACAACAGTATAAACCTGTTTTGGTCGTTGTTGATGCCAAGTTTGATTGTGAACTCGAAAATTCTCGGGCATCGAAATTTATGACAAAGAAAGATTGTATCCACATGAATAGATGAATTAATATTAATAAGTATCCAATTATATATTTCTGATTTTAATTGAAGAAAATCTAAAATTATTAGTTTACATTTATAATATAAGCTAAAGAGAATCACAATTATAAATAATTGTTACTGAATTTCCACAAGGGGATCAAAAGGGAGAATATTACTGTTCGAATTGTCAATCCTAAATTGAAACAAGAAAATATTCAATTTAATAAAGCAAGTAAATTTAAAAGTATAAAAACATTACCATAAAATACAAACATATCGCGTTATCTTGATAATTTAAAATTGATTTCACAACAGGGAGAAACAAACATGTACATAGGAATATGAGTATCGAGTTATATAGAGAACAACTTCATTTATAATACGCTATGTTGATTCACAAATAGCAAGTTATATGTCAAAAGAGGGAGGTGACTAGCCTGTTAAAAAAAGAAATCAACATTCTTTGAAAATGTTTGCTTTTTCAGATAGCTTTGACAAATAAACTTATCAGATGCAGCGGAATAACATATCTAGCTTGAAGGCTGGGTTTAGTAGGAGCAGGATATAACGGGAGAAAGTAGGGTGAAGTGCTTTCCCAGAAGAATTTTAGTGTCAGGAAGATCAAAATACAAATAACCAACTCTTCCACATGCCATGTCTCTCTTCCATTACCTCTATTCTTCCATTATTAAACAGCCTCTTTCATAACGTCCATAGTTTTGATGAATGACAAACGTTGGCAGAAAAATAACAACCCGTAAGTGAATCAACCAAGAATTGGCTCTTCAACCTTTTACACCTGCAAACTTATTTGGATCAAAACAGATAAAGCTCACATATCAGCATGGAAGAACAAAGCCAAGTTCAAACTTTCTATTTAAACCAGAAAAAACTCATTATCAGGCAGAAATCAGAATAGTCAAGCTCCAACGTCAATTAATTTCTACCGTGTAAGAATGAAATGTTCCAAGTATTCCAACTCTCAGGTTCATTTACAACAAAAAATGGGGGCAACCCAACAATACTCAATTTCAGCCTGAGCTAGTAGGTTTCCTCCATCATACTGCAACTATCCTATTCTTTTCCTTTATACAACTACCTAATGCAAGAATAATGATAAGAGTACAAAATCCCCATTATGGTTAGGGGGAATGCACTATATACTCTTCTTCAAGACCTAGTAGATTTATCTGGACCATAAAAAGAGAAAAAAAGATGAATACGGAACAAAAATGGAGATATCAGATGGAAATAAGTCTCCAATGTTAAAATAGCCGCGATTTTTAAACCAGAAGATCATCAAGCAGTGGGTGCTCCACATCTGCCTTCCTCATGACCACTCTTTTGTCATTAGTCTCCAATGTTAAGATGCCGCTGCATCAGCAAGATGAGTGTAGTTTTTAAACCAGAAGACCATCTAGCAGTGGGTGCTCCACATCTGCATTCCTCATGACTACCCTTCTGTCAGGCTGCTGATCTCTACAAACAACATTGACACAATTAGTAGGAATAGCATCCAGCAATAGCTACTCAGAAGATACCAATGCTGCAGCCACAACATCACCGAAGGAAACAAAGATGTCACATTGGATTTCCTTGATGAGCCAAAGAAAGTTTCACTCCCACTGTTCCACTCGTAGGATATCTTTGTTCGGGTAAAAGAGTGTTGTATCAAGCGAAGAATAGCAATGTGTTTTTCTAAAAATTTGACTTCCTAGGGGGGATGGGGTTACTGTCCGTGTAAATCAAAAGGGGTAACATATTGATTTCCTTTTAGGAGAAAGTAACAAACATGACTTGTGTTCTCCTAATGAGGTTAATCAGAAGGCCACACACAACTTATAATTTAACCTGGTGATGCTCAAAAAAATTAAGCATTAGGACAAGAAAATGTTGGTAAGAAAAATTTTGGTCTTATACCTACAAGAGATAAGGTCATCAATAAAGAGCTCATACTCCCCATTGTACCTATAAATGGTCAATTTTGTTTCATTTGACAAAACATTTATAAAAGTTTACTCGTTATTGCAAGTTAATAAAAGTTGTTTAATATTCCTATACTCCCTCCGTCCCAAAAAAATAGTCCCATTGTACTTTACATGCATTTGAAAGGGAGAGCTATATATACTTGTAGCATTCCTAAGTAATACTACAATTATTGCTATTTTAGAAATATGACTATTATTTTGGGATGAACAAAAAAGGAAACATGGACTATTCTTTTGGGACAGTGGGAGTAAACAACCAACGACGACAACAACAAAGTCTTAATCTCAATCACTTGGGATCGGCTACATGAATCTTTTTCCATCATTCCACGTTCTAATATCAAGTCACCTAATAGACCACCGTCTTTCAAGTCTTTCCGTATTGCCAATGTCCATGTTAACTTTGGCCTACCCCTACCCCTACCCCCATGGGCGGAGCCAGGATTGTTCTCATGAGGGGGCGAAACAATGCCTCCGGAAAATATATATATATATCGGGTCGGACAATTAGACGGGAGTAGCCATATCTTGAAAATACTTACTACTTTTAGTAAATGAACACAAAAACGTTTCATCCAACTTCAAAAATATCTTCACTACACATCAAAACAATACAAATTCAATAATATAAAATTCACAAAAATCATAAATTAGGACGAATATCATAAATTCAATAAATTAGAAATTAGGATTAGCACAAACAAAAAATTTTTGGGAGGGCAAAACACCGAAAATCAGAACTCCCATCGAAGAAATTTTCACCGTAGAGGGGGCGGCCGATCCCTCCCACCCACACCCCCCCCCCCCGATCCGCCTCTGCCTACCCCTACCTCTAGCTTGATTAAGACTAATATCATCACACTTCCTAACCAGAGCACTACGGGACCTACGTTGTACATGACCAAATCAGCTTAGGTGGTTCTCTCTCATTTTCTCTATTATAGGAGCTACTTTTATCGTTTCTCATATTTGTTCATTACGAATATTATTAGTTCTAGTTTTACCCCGCATCCATTTAAGCATTCGCATTTCCCTACACTCATCTTGTCAGCATATTCTTATAATGATTAAAATTTCAAAATCTAAACCATAGTCATGTATATTAAAAGGTAATATGATCTTGTCTTGGCTTGACTTTTCTATAAGGAAATAGGAAGATTTTTTGGGAATAGAGGGAATAATCAAAATGAGTGTCAAAATTTATTTATCAACCGGTTTTGACACTCAACTTGAGACGGAGGGAGTATTTCTTTATTACTTACAAGTATTGAGAGATGAAAGTTTCATACATGATTTTGAATGAAAGAAAGTGGCAAGGAATCCTCTTCAATTCTAACTCTCCCAGTCCAGGCATGGGTTTTCTTTTTCGCTACTTTGAAAGTAGTTGCTCAGCTTTAGCCACTATATATTATTTTTCCTCAAAAGAATAGGAAGAGTATGAACAAATGTTCAGAGATGAAGAAATAAAGGTTTTCTAATCATTATGAAGTTTTACCCTTCTTCTGATTTGTAGAGATCCATTTCGAAGCAAATAACTACTCCCTCATCCCAAAATGAGTGTCAATTTTTCTTGTTGAAATCCCAACGTAAAACTTTCTCAAATTACCTTTCACAAAATAAATTCAAGTCTTAGATTCCAATAGTTTAGTCCTTGTAAGAATAATAAGTAATTTACCAAATAAATTTTTTATAGATTCCTAACATGTTTTTTAATAAGTATTTGATCATTAGTTAATTATGTTGACCAAAATGCAATAAAATTTGACGCTCATTTTGGGACAGAGGGAGTACTAAATGATGATTTTAGTTTATTAAAGACATCACTGTATTGGTATCCTTGAAAGAAATTTAAAAAAAAAAAAAAAAAAGAAGAAGACATCACCATATTACTTTTAGCTCATTTAAAACTTGGATTAGTGATTCTGTATGGAGATAACGAAAGAGGCCCAAGAGTATACAAGGAAAAATGTATACAAAGTTAAAGGTATTTAAAAAGCGGGAGGGGTGAATTTAAGGCTCCGTCACTATTTTCAAACTTTCAAAATTTCCCCGCTAGGCTCTAGATCAATCATAATTGCAATATGACGTATCTTCTACTACAAATCCACCACTTTCCCATCACCAACTCACTGTCCTATTATCCAAAAAGAACTAGCCAGAATGACATTTATCTTTCAAAAGTAAAACTATAAATAAGAAAATGTAACGTTATAATTCATTACAGGAAGAAAAATTGTGCCCCATATTTTGAAGTGAGTAAAAAGAAAGAGAACCTCCTTGCTTTGGTTTTGTATAAAACGGACCTTTCATTAGGTGAAGAAGTCAGGAAATGAAAAGTTAATGTAAGTTTCTGAGCTTTATTAAGATGATGAACAATGAGCAAGTCAGAAATTGTCTAGTAATCCTTGGTTGCTACAATAAATCCAATAGTTTGGGCAGTAACGCGCTCAAAGCCAGATAAATAAGTCATGTCCATTGACTTATAGAATATAAATAATTAAAAGAAACGAGGAGGAGGAAGAAAAGAAGCATGACAAGATATGTTCGACAAGTCTATTTTTTTCATGACTCAAAATATGCATATGCCACAAGCATCAAGTCATTCTTTTAAGCAATTGGATCAACCAACAATATGACATATAAGATGATCAATATATATGGTGAAAAGCAGCATAGAGACCTTACAGTAGTTGATTGGAGCTCAACAGAATCCGAATCCTCATTATCCTGTCATATACATAATACATTTTTAACAATGATGGTTGCTGTCAAAAAATGTCTATTTCACATAGGAAAAACATATGGCAACTGAAATATACCTCAATTAATAAATCCTTTCTGGTAATCATACCAATAACCCGAGAAGCACGAGGAACAACAAATATATGTCTCAGTCCTAGTTGGCGGAAAAGATTATAAACCTGCACCATGACCAACATGCAGCTTGCATAAAACGTGACCAGATAATACAAGATTTAAATGAATGCAATAGCTATATACTAGTGAAGAGAAATGAACCTTTGTTAAAGACATGTCTTCAGGGACAACATATGGAGAGGGATTTACAAACGGGGCAAGATCTATGTACATTTCCAAATCGTCGGGACTTAGATGAATGTCATTTATTGATATTCCTTTACTAGAAGCAGGTTTCACAAACTCACTAAGACTGTGACTGCAATAAAGAGATCCATAAAACAATTAGAGAAAGCACAGTTACACAAGCTGATAATAACATTAAGCTTTCATTTACCTGATTGGACGAGAATCGCTTCTCAAATCGATGGGAAAAGGACTATGCTGGAAATCTGCCTTTGATTGCAGAAGTACCAACAAGTGACTACAACATGAACCAACTACTCAGTTACTTCAAGATCATCAAATTTGAACCAGAGCAACAATATAGCAGTTGTCCGCTTCTTAAGAAAATGATGTTAACCAGAAACGGAGTACGAAAAATTTTCATCCTACCTGCGTAGGATAAGTCCAATAACGAGTGTTTCTCCACTTCTTGTTTGATCTATAACCTGGATGGCAAGGGAAAACTAAACATAAATATTTATTTTTTCCATTAAATTTTGTGCAAAATCTAGAGTTACTCCAAACCAGATGCACACAAAGAAGAGAAACAACTACTACGACAACTACAACAAATCTTAAATTAAGTTAAATAAAAGTAAGAGACAAGATTCACATACAGGGAAGCCATTATGACTGTTAATCCTCAAGATAGACGTCACGTCAACAACTTTAACAACACGAGGGAAGTAGACAACCTATCAGATTGGAACAAAAGAAACCATGAGCTGACAATATGCATCATCATAAAGAAACAAAAGAACTGAGAGCTTGTTCATGTCACAATTTTGAAAAAGAAGCACGTGATTGCCCATCAATTAATGCCGGAAGCTTACAATGGTACCAATATTAAAAGCTTAATAGTACCTTCAACTACAAGAAATGAAGTGGGGCTGGTAAACGAAAGTGATTTTAATCTAAAATCAAAAGATATATAGTGACCTTTTGATTCCCACAAGCCTCCTTTGCTGTCATTTTTCGCATTTGGTATTTGGGTCTTGACTCAAGTAACGGAATGCCCCTTAATCTAGCCTGCTCTTCATAGAGTCCCTCATTAAAAGCATCACCAACAGCCTGCATAAGATAGAGCTAAGTATTTTCGATGCCGTAACAAGATGGATTATACAACAAGATTGAGTCTTACCTTTGAGATGAGGAGAACAAGCATGATAAGAGGTAAGAGCTTCAAGTTATTTGTAATTTCAACCATAATGACACAGAGGGAGACTGTCATTCGCATTGAACCACCAAGAAAAGAGGCAGCTCCAAGTAAAGCATATCTGAGAATTCCAATAGTCACGTAAATACTTGAAAAAGACTGAAGACACAATATGGCTGTATTCCAACTTTAAGAAGATAGTATGTATGTATATACACATTCAGGAAGCAATTCAAATGAGAACCATATATATTCTGCAAACTCTGCGAACTCAATGATCACCGTGAATATTATTAGATCATCGTTATTTTGATGGATCATAGTGTTAACTCTGTGATTCATCAAAATTAATTTGATGGATCAGTGTTTTTCTTTTAACTATGGAGCACAGTGGTTCGTTAATTTGATGGATCACAATGTTATTTTTTTATTGGATCACTGTTGATATTAACTATGACCCATCAGTGTTTGCAGGTTCGCAGATTACTTAAGGTTTGCAGTTGAACAGGTCCCTATACATATATACATATATCTATAGTATAAATGGGCTCATGAAGTGACACAGACACACCATGAACCCTTGGATCAAAATGAATCTCATCCCTTGATGCTTTTCAAAATTCCCCCCAATTTACAATCACTTGAATTTTTTCACATTCCCCCTAAATTTTAATTTTTTTTTAATTCTTTCCACATTCCTCCCAATTTTTTAATTTTTTGAATTAACATCTTATTGTATCAAATAAGAAATTTAATTAAAAAACATTGCACCAAGTGCCTATGGGCTTGGATCAAAATGAATCTCATCCCTTGATGCTTTTCAAAATTCCCCCCAATTTACAATCACTTGAATTTTTTCACATTCCCCCTAAATTTTAATTTTTTTTTAATTCTTTCCACATTCCTCCCAATTTTTTAATTTTTTGAATTAACATCTTATTGTATCAAATAAGAAATTTAATTAAAAAACATTGCACCACGTGCCTATGGGCTCGGGTATACCTAGTATACATATATACAGTGGCATATCCAAGATTTCTTACCAGGATGTGCAAAATTTATGGCAAAAAACCAATTTCATAACAAAAAGGAAATTACTAGTATAAAGTGTAAAGAAAATTAGATGGTAATGTGTTTGGAAAAAATTAAAATGAAAATTTTAACATTAACACGACTTCTTTTATTAAGAATGTGCCTCATATGATCATATCATTTCCAAGGAAAAGGAAAATAAAAACTTTAGGTAACATCTAACTCTTTCAAACACGATAAAGGATGCACAGTTTTTAAATATTTTATGAACAAAAATAAGATATATAACACAACTGTAATACAAATATATCATGTGTATAGGAGCAAATTAACTCAATCTAATTGTATAAAACGGTACCTTGAAATTTATAAGCTTTTGGTTTTTTAAGGCTCTGAGCATTATTCATAGGTTTACTTCCACTTGGTAAACATATGGATATATATTAATAAAGTTTACTGTCATTCTAACAAAGTTAAATTAGTAACTTTTACAGCTTTCAGAGAGAAAATATAGTGACAGTTTTAATTCCAATCAATGAAATTAGTACATGTATACATCACCCAAACTTACACAAGCTTGATTTATGTAGCATAAATTTCCCATTTCCTTGCTAAAATGAATATATGATAAAAACTAACAATGCAATGTGTAAGACAAACTATGAATAGTTAAACCATTAAGATTATCCGTAAGAAGTTAAGTTCTTACTAAATGAGATGAGATCAAAATTATATTTAGTCTTAACAAAGTTTGTGTTTTATCCCTCAATTTCAAATTTCCTTGACATTGGATCCTCACCCCGTGTTCCCAAAGGATCAGGGACCAAGATAATAGCAGCAGTGATAAGTAAATTTGCATAATATGTTGTAAAAACCACACTGGAC
>JAOWAN010000054.1:9662193-9687217 GCA_028566635.1 Lobelia cardinalis | reverse complement strand
CCAAAGGATCAGGGACCAAGATAATAGCAGCAGTGATAAGTAAATTTGCATAATATGTTGTAAAAACCACACTGGACATGCGGATATATAAACACTGTTTTCTCCAAGCAGCACAGTGTCCATTAAAAGCATGGCCAGCCAGTACTTCAGATAATAGGCATATATCAGATGTAGACTGATAAATACGAATAAACTAAAAATCACAAATACCATTAAATCTACATATTATATTACTTCTCTCTTAATATCAAGTCTAATCACTAATGCAATCAAGGTGAACTTGAAAACTCTATTTTTAATTTTTGACAAAAAAATGTGTGGACTTCCGTCCATGGAAACAAGAAAAAGAACACTTTGCATGATACGTCCAAGAATAAACTAGGACTCTATGCGTGATACATCAAAAAATTGAAACTAACTATGGGTGAAATGGAGGAGTACAAAAAATATAGCCAGCAGAATACAAGAAGCAAGCAAAAGGTGGGAAAGAGTGTCTACAATTTTCCCAGAAAAAAGAGTAGAATGTAAATGTTTTAGTACCCCATTACTATATCTGAATTGAAGAAGTAAACTAGAAAGAAATAAAAGGACTCACGTTCCCTCGTCTATGTTCGGCTTCTTGTAGACACTAACAACAAACATGCCAACAAGGCGCCCATAAGTTGATCCAATCATAATACCAGGAACAAATTGACCAGCTGGAACAGCGGTGCCAAATGTCACAACTGCCAAGGTATAAAACATAACCTGAGGAAATAAATGATGAACATGTCAGATAAACTCCTGGGCTTGAGCTGTCATTGCAACTATTACAGAGATTTGCCAGCGACTTTCTCATTATTCTTTGCCAAGTCCAGCAGAATTCAGAAAACACAAAAACACTTATATTTAAGGCAAGGATACAGACTCTTCTCTGAAAAATATAAGCCAAATTTTATTGTGTTAATATGATTTTCCCACACCGGAAAAGCACTTCTAAATATCTGACTATGTCCACCATGATGAAGCCTAGAGACATCAATTTGCCTAAGACAGATTTGTTCAAATCAGAATATCAATACAGAAGACTCTAATAATCTAAGAAGTAGAAGCACTGAGCTGTGAATAGAACAACTGAAAAAATAATTTTATAGCTGCATATCTCAATATGCATGCATAAAATTTATGAGTCAGCATTTATTAATATGTCAATGATATAAAAACCTCGTATGTATTATATAAACATTCAACAGACAAATAAAAACATAACCATATTATATAGAGTCAAAACAGGATTGCTGCCAGAAAACAAATACCATCAATTCTTGAACATAATTTAGATGTAAATGTCAATGCCAGCAGAACAAAATTAATAACTTGCACAACTCGTAGAATAAGTATTAGCAAATGAATAGAATGCAATACCAAAAAGGTCAGCAGGCTTTGGGCGCTGAATTCATGAATGGTATTCGCACTAAATAAATTCCGTATAGCATCATCCTGAGGCAGATACATACACTAATAAGCACGCAAATATGTGTTGGTAACATTGATACTTAAGATAGAAACAAAAATATGAGTACAGCCAGAGCTACTAATTCCCTAACCTGAGTGTTAAAGAAGATGGTTGCAAGGTCATTGTATTCCTTATCTTTACTACAATAGAACTGCAAATTACACAGAAGAGAAGTAGCAAGTGAAATTACATCCAGAGTCTCAAGACTAACTAAACCAAATCAAATAAACTACAAACTGATCTTACATTTACATAATTCCCATACATTCCTGGCGCTCGAGGGCATTCAATACCAGAACTAACATCTGAGTCAGGGCATGCAGTGCATGTTCTAAAAAGTGGTAATCCAAACGAGATAACTGAAGTTAGCACGGAGATGAGACAAACTTCAATGATCTGTAAAATAGCGTGGGGGTGAATCAAGCTTGAAATCTTATATCTTTCAAATACCATGAGCTAGTAATACTAAAGAAAAGATGCATTCTAAAACTTACTTTAACTCGGTTTCCTTTCTTGTGTAGATAATTTCTACGCCAGCGAGTTATATAAAGTGTAAGCTGATTAAATAATGCTCCTGGAATAGAAATGAACACCAAATCAGATTTGCTTTAGTCCTCCCACTCCCTGACAAATAATCTTAATCAATACATTATGACATACCAAGTAGGCCACCTATGACACCAATAACAGCCATTGGCAACAATTCCTCAAACGAGTAGTCCTCTTGCCCTCTAAACAGTACATAAGTTAGAAAAGATATAAATTATTTGAAACATCCAAGCAAAGGTTCAACGCTCACCCTGAAACATCCCATATTATGAATCCTCCAGAGCCAAAATGTCCACACTTTCCACTTTTACACAATCCCATTGCACTACGAACAACCACAGCCACAATAGCAGAAGTGAAAAAGACACGCCACATAAGTTGACTCCTCCACCTTCAATAGCAATACAAGAGCCAACAAAAAGTAAGCAAGTATTCAAACCTTGCACGTAGGTAAGTTTTCTCCAAAATGTAACTGACCTCGTATCAGAAAACTACATGCCTGTGCATGCCATCCCAGTGTTTGTATATTTACCACGATACATATAAACAAAGCACACATGTATGTACAATGTAGAAATGCATGCAGTGTGCACATGACAGATACATTCCTATACAAGCAATCAAGATAGTAGAGAAATTACCAAGACGTAACTTCTTCAAGTGCAAATAATACTCCACCAACTGGAGCTCTGAAAGCAGCAGCGACACCAGCTGCACATCCACAGGTTACCTTTTCAAAACATAGGGCCACAATCACATGAGCACACTTCAGAGGTAGTTTCACCTCCTTCAAGTACGACTGAAAGACTGACTATTACAGATGCTGGTACATGATTTCCCATTTAAAGCAGAGTAGAGCATATTAAAAGAACAGTTTTACTATAGTACACAACAAACAGCCAGCAGTTCCTCCCTTCCAAATGAGTGTCAATTTCGAGGAAAATTTTGTCCCAAAATGAGGTCAGTTTTGCATGAAATTTCTTAAGTCACCAATGTCATTAAACATGTTTCATAATCACTGCTGTACTAGAGTAGTACCAATAAGGGAGATTATGTACATGTGCCACTAATTTTGCCTATGTTTTGCACTCCTTAATTTTCATGAAAAGCTCAAAATTGACACTCATTTTGGGACAGAGGAGCAACTATCATACATATATGATAATACCTTGTAGGAACTTACTCCAAATAAGAAAGGAAAATCTCAAGGAGGAGTGGTTGGTTGAGATGGTTAAAGAACAATCTTTCGAAAAAGAAGTAGAACAGATAAATTCAACAACTAAACATAGATTTTGACCCTAACATAGACATTGACCCTCAGACATCCAACTCTTGCTGGGAATGTATTAATTCAAACTTTCACATATTTCTTGATAAGCATAGAAGGTAGAAAGAGTGATCTTTTTTGGTCCAAATATGAGCAATATTGATATAGTCTTTGGAACACACACAGCACAAATAAACATATAAACAAGTTCATTTTGGAGCTATACACAACTTAAAGGCAAATGCTTTGCTGATAAGCTAATTCTATTTACTGTTATCCACCATTAAATTTGTTGAACATAACCTACAACAAAATTCAGTGTAACCAAGGCTAAGTAAAATTCACAACACACAATCCTTCAATATATTAAAAAATAATAAGTAAGCATCTCAAATTTAAGAATGACCAAGCAGCAAAATATCATACTCGAGATTAAGCATTCATCTGTAAATGAGGGAAAAAGCAAAACTATAGAAGGCACAAGTTACTCACAAGGTCACGGCGATCCCTGTCGCTCTTAAAAACTTGTAACCACCTTGTACTCAGATGATACTTTGTAGATCCGCCCTAAATGTATTCAGCAAATGAGAAAAATCAGTTTCAAAGGCAACTGAAAGAACTTTGGCACCATACAGATCTTAACAAAATTATCATCTCCTTTTACTTAGTGGTACGGGTGCACACTTATATTAAGTTTGCATGGCCATAAGTTGATCAGAACTCGTGTATCCAAACGTAGTCCCTAACTGAAGGGAGTCACAAAAGGCTAAGCAAGGCATGACTTTACTGGTGTACATTACTCCTGTGATTATGTATCAACCTATGAGTTTATTAGTAGACAGTACTGAAGACTAAGCATCTGCAAAAGCCAAAATGTACGATAAATAAAATGATTGTGGCTTATCTAGGAGGGAAGGGGTTTCCAGAGGATGCCCGCTATTTTATAGCTTACCACCTATCCTACCTCTTTAGGTAAAAATAACTACAATAATTCAAACTAGTGCTTACTTGTCCAAGCAAAGAAGCAATGCAAGCACCAGTGTGAACAAGAGGACCTTCTTTGCCAAGGGCAAGACCACCTCCCACAGAACCGATGCTTCCAAATATCTATAAGGCATGGCAAGCAATGTTATCTCTCGAGAAAACATCTGAAAACCATAAAAGATACAGTAAAAAGAAATAACATATCATCAGACCTTTCCGATCAAGGTTCTAAAAAGAAGTATCCCGTGAGTATCTACGCCTGCATATTGACATGAAATCAGTCAGTCTCGAGAACAAATAATGACAAAAGGGTTTTAAACAGTAACCCTGAAAGATGGCCACACTTACCATTTAGATAACCCTTGATTTCAGGAATACCCGATCCTGCTGCTGCTGGGGCAAATTGTGTTATGATACATACAGAAGAAAATACTAAAGCCAAGTTGATCAATATATACACAAGAAACCCAGCTATGTAGGACTTCTGTATAATTGAAAAAGTCAACGAATATTTCCATCCAGCAAAATTCTCCACCGAAATATTGATGAAAACAGCAGCATATCCAGTGCCTGAAAGCAACGATAGAGAGTTTAGACATATGAGCCTACAAGGTAAAGACCTGGAGGACAAAATATTGAAGATCCAAGAGAGAATTTATGCAACCAAAAAAAGTATATCTGCTTCCAGAAACAGTATCGTTCTCAATAAACTTTTCTTTTTCCTCAGAGGTTGAGGATGCTTTTTTAAAGATTTTTATAAAGCAGCATGCCAACAAATCAAACCTAAAATAGATTTCATTAATCAAGACTGAAACAAGAAAAAATAATACGCACTCTAAGCATTTCAGCATGTTGGAATGTGCTAAACTTTCCGCAGCCTAATGTAGTCCGAGAACATGGCTCGTAAACCAAATGACAAGCCTCCAAACTCCAAACCCTAGTCCCTGGGATTTTGGAAGTTTCTAATTCATAAAAACTAAGTGTCTAATCCCAAATTGGTCAGGGAAGTCTGTTGACCATCTAATCCCAAATTGATCAATGATCTAATAATCCATTCATACCATAATTATTCATATTACAGTTACCTCTCAATCTCTCACAATGACTATTATATCTTTACATTGATATTTATCATACTACATGGAATCTCATCACAATTACTTTCTCTGTGGACAGATCCCAACCTAATGCAGCTGTAACTCTTAATCTTGAAGTCTCTTTTTTTGTTCACTCAAGATCCATTTTTGTCTTTTTGTTAGTTTGTGTCTCTTATAAGCAAGAAATGCTCTAGACTCTTGATTCCTTCTCCCACAAAAATCAATTGACGGGTCACCATTAACGTGTTGCAAGCAATCTTTCTTTTTATTTTATTATTTTTATAGAACGAAAAAGTCCAATTGAAATAAAGTACAAGAAATCCACCCAAGTGAGAGCAAATGTCACGACCAGACCTAAAGTACCAACATATCCTCCCACCGTTCTCTAGAATTAACTGGCAAAGCCACACAATGAAAAGACCAAACACCTTTAACTCCAGGTGTAGCATAATAATACGGAAACAATCACACATCTTCAATAAATTTCAGAATCAAAGCAGCACCATATTTGCATAAGATGCATTCGAGATTAGCAGGATAAATCCATTCCGCTGCGCAAACAAAAATAGTGCCAATAGCAACCAGGAAAACATTAAGTGAAGAAAAATATGAGAGTGAGATTCACCAGCCTGCATACAAAGAACACGCGTCTCCGAGCTCAAAGCCTTCAAAGATGCCTATCTTACCAACAAAGAACGGCTACAACTAGAGTGAGAGATCTTGAAGAGAAAAGGGGAACTAGTCGAGAAACAATTGATTTTGAAGAGACAAGCGGACCCTAAGAACTAGTCGAGAAACCATACAGGCTACAACTAGAGAGATAGATCTTGAAGGAATAAGAAGTTGCAAATTTTCGTCCTCAGAAGAACAAGAACGGCATGGATCGAGAGATGAAGAAGCCAAAGTTCGCCATTTTCTCTCTTGTTCAGGTTTTGAAGGAAATGAAAATCCAAAGAGGTCAAGCCCCCTTCCAGAAAATTGAAATCCCAAACATGGGTCCCAGTGGAACAAGGATAGGCAGAAAAAAATGTGAGGATAGTGGATTTGTACCGCACAGGATCTATTTTCAACCAAGAATCTACGGTAAACAATATGCAATTCGTGAACCCTCTCTATAACAGAAATGCGGGAAGAAATATTTAGAGATTTGCAAAATAAATTTCCATAGACTTGCCTTGAAAGCACAGATACTCAACTTAGCATCCCCCTCGTTACAATCATCCCAAATCTGCTTCTGATCACATTTTTTAGTTTTTTTTGGTTAAAAGGAATTAGTGATCACATTGAGCCAGAGAGAACGAGGTAATATGGTAAACCACCATAAGGATTGAGATAAAAAGTAGAAACTCTTGACAACCAAGTTCCTAGCCCAATACTCCTTCAGCAATGGGCTGCAGACCAAATCGCAATTACACATAAACCATGTGATCTATTTCCCTCTTGCAATCCGCAACTACATGAAAAATCCCATCATTTTCTCGAGGACCAGGCAGTTGAAGTGGAAACTTAACAAGGAGGGGAAGAAAGTTGGGATACTTAAATAACAAGACACGTAAGGGTGATAATCACAACATAATATTTTTCTTTCAAGCTGTGAAATACTTTATCTGCACTTCCTCGAAAAAGATCAGGCTTGCCAAAATGGTGCAAATTGCAATAGATGTTCTTGACATTTTAGTAACCATCAAACAGAGAAAAATGAAATCTTACAAAATATCAGCTTGGTGATTTCACCTAGCAGACAAGGATATTTTGAAACCCACTTGAAAGCATATGCAACAGCTTGGCTGCTCGATTAGAACAACCTATGCACCATGTTCTGGTGTGGGAGCTTCTCGGAATACAGAGCACTAAACATATTAACTCTTCATAAAAGCTTTGAAGCAATCCAGATCTTAAGCAGGGGACATCTTTTGATTATTGAGGGCAAGAAACAAGGAGAGATATAATAATCCCCACAACTATAACCAGCCCCATTTTATCTACCAAGTGTTATATCTCGTATTTGTGGAGCCATCCATTGCTAATCGATGCAGCAAAAATTGAGTATTATGGTGTCTTCAGTGATAAGTTCATTTTCTTTTCAAATCTGGAAGCTTCTTTAACTTACAGATGCATTGTTTTCTTCAAAAAGTCAATTAGTCTGTGCTTTTGAGGGGTTTCCAAGTTTTAGTAGTCTGAAAGTCAGTCCTTAGGTTCATGATTTCTATCACTCTTTAGGTCTATAAATTCCCTGGTTGTATTCTGCAATAGCAGGCGTGAGTATTAATAAAATTTCCTAAGTTTATCACGTTCCTTTGAGAACATTTGCTGGATAGCAATCCTTCATTCTGGATTTCCCTATTGTTTCAGCCTAAGAAACATGGACTTCTATATGTATCGAAGTAGGATCTCGCCCTCTCGCGCTACCGCCTGCTTTACTAATGGTCATTGTGATATTATGACCTGAGATAGGCTTCCCAACCTTATGCGTAGTTTGACAAGCTTCTATGATTTCCACGGGTCAAAAAAGATCAGGATTCAGGAATCAGACAGATAATTATGAGAGATGTGTTCGAGGTGGTTCAACAAATTGCCCTCGAGAGGGTTCAATAATCGTAACTGATCTATGTAGCTACCCTGGAAGGCTGGAACTGTGAACTAATATAAGCCTGGGTTCACTTTTGTAAATGACTCAAATCCCTAACTGAAAGTCTTGAACTAAAATCCGATAATCTGTATGCTGGACTACCAGCACAAAAATCTAATAAAACCATATAACAATAGGGTCACACTTTAGTTAGAAATAGTTAACAGAATATGGAATTAATCTAGTCTCCACGGCATGCCAAAAAATAGGCTCAACTTCTTGTCTACATGAATGTTACTCTTATTAATAGATGCTGTGCAGTCAGTACACATATAGCTCCTCACCCAAGAAAATCTGCTACTTCTCCGTCCCCGTGTCCTTTTGGTAATCTAAAAGTCAACCTAATTTATATTGAATAAAGTATTTAAAACGGATTTATTGACTTTTAGATTCTAAAATTTCAATCTTTGTAAGATTATTAATTAAATTATCACCAACAATTTTCATAGCTTAACAATAATAAGTTGATATTTATAAAACTTGGTCAAATTTTATGTTGACCAAAAAATGTCAAAGCAGGACACTCATTTAGGGAAGGAGGGGTACAACTTTTTTTAAGTACATCATTAAAAGAGAGTCAAAGAGGATGGAGGAAGCGAGCTCCATATTGTTGTCTCATGAAAATATATCAACCTCATTCGGATATAAACATCCTTCACGATCACGACCACCCAGATGATGACACAAGATAAATTTTCAGAGCATAACATTCTTATATGCCAGTGATCAGAGTTCTAATTATGAAGTAAAGTATAGACAAGAAATCCTATATCTTATTTTAAATTTCCTTGGGATGGAACCATTCTGCTAATAAGTAGTGTTCTTTTCTTTTTCTTTCTTTATCCTCTTTTCTTTTTGTAAATAAATGTTTTCAAACCGTAATTTAACCGAACATCCCCCGCCTCCTTCCTTCTTGAACAGAGCGCTAATTCCAACTAACAAAGAACATGTCTAAAGTATGCCTCCATCAAACATAACCACCTAAACTAAACCCTTCCAGAATCAGTTTCATCCAAACTTACACATATAGAGGCTCAAATAAAACCCATAAATCACAATCCCAAGGCAGCTACTTCAATCATCTAGAAGTAACTGCACAACATAATATAAAATCATTAACTACTAACTCAAATTTATGTCAAAACTTACCGATGCCAATGAGCAGGGCAAAGAACCACTTAACCCCGACATAATACCAAACATAAAGCTTCCCTCTCTGTGCCTGCAACAAAATCACGCATAACAATCTCAACTAATATCCAAAAACACATTGAAATTTATAATAATAATTGGAAGGAAAAAAAAAAGGTTACGGAATTTTGAAGCCAAGTAAATACCAACCTGTTCTTCCCTGTAAGCATAATTCTCAATAACTTCGTAATCAAGGCTCTGGACGCTACTTCCATCGATCTTCTTCGAGATTCCGACGACGTCGTCCTCAACTTCGCCGTCTTCGTTGTTCGGTAACCTGGACCAGAGCAGCTTCGCCGTCTCCATCCCGTTTTGAAGTTGATTTGATAACATCTTCAAATCCTAAACCCTAATGATTAAGCAATCGTCCAGAGATCACATATAATTTGCGAAATTATAACAGATGAAAGTGAACTGGAGGGGGAAGAATCTTTGCTTTGGGGAGAAAGAAGACGGTTGTTTGGTCAGAAGAGAGAGGGAAGCGGGGTTGACTGTTGCGGACAACTGTACAAGTGTGGATGACTCTCTCTCTCTCTCTCTCCGAGTTCGTCACTTTGGCTTTCTCACTCTACTGTCGTTTCCCTCTCCGATTCCGCGGTTATACAGTTGGAACAGATTTCTGGGTAGCTTTTACGGTTAAGCCGCTTTGGTTTATTTGGTTTACGGGTTGGTTCAAAATAACTTTCCATTAGACTCCAATCATTTCTGAATTATGGTGTCAATTTTTATAAAAATTGGTCCATATGTTATATTTTTAAAAAATGTTTCAAAAATAATTACTACATTTCTCCAAATTTATGAAACAATTTATTGATGGTTCACTTATATTCTTGCAATAATTAAAATATTATAATTTAAAATATGCTTAAATAATAATAATAATAATAATAAGTAAAAGTTTTATGTTGAATTTTTAAGATGGATGAACATATGAAGTACAACGTTTCCCAATAATTTTATCATTATGAGATACAATTTGCAATTACTAACCAAGTTGATTAGATTTTTATTATTTTATTAATTTTTAAACTTAATTATAATTTGTTTTTTCCTGAAAAAATTCTCTTCAACTATTCCTGTCAAAAAAAGATATTGTGAAGTTCGAGGGAAAATTTGAAGAGTATCGATGGTCAGCTACCGTTGTGGAATATCTTCAATTAGATGGTAATCTATCTAAAAATTCAGAATGAACCAATTACTACTTCTATCTACTGAAAACGTATTCGATGACCACTTTCGTTACTGATCCGTCGATCTTTCTTGCCATCGTGTGAATTTTAACATATCTCCAACATATTCAACTCACTGGGCCTTTCTTACTTGCCTAATTAATTCTCCATACTTTGCCTTCATGAGCACTTGCGCTAAGATTTACGACTTTTCGAATTAAAAAAAAAAAAAAACTCTCGAAAATATGTTTTTTCCTTTCGAAGGGGGTTGTACCATGTGAGAAGTAAGGAGGTCAACCTTTTTCAAATATACAACATAACATGATCTTGAAGCTTTCTTCGTAGCTCCCCGAATTTTTTAGGTTCAAATTATCTGAAGCTACACATGAGTCACAACCGATCTTATTTGTGTTCCAACAATAAAAAATATCATTAGATAAATAATTAATAACTATTTTTATAATATTAATTTAATTTTATTAATATTCGATTAAAATTAAATTAATAAAAAATATTTAAACATAAAATCATTTTGAAATGACAATGACAATAACAATGTCAATATGTTGGCAAGTTCGTCATAGTGCATGCATGGGCTCCATCGCCATTAACCAAAGTGGGAAGCTACAAAGTAGGAGTATTGATAATGATGGTTGTGACCAAGTTAAGTGAAATCGTGTCCAAAAGAATCCGAATTACCATGTGAGAAAATGTTGGCCACAAGAACTCACATAATTGCAGATTCTTCTCTTCTAGTACACGGTCTGGGTTGGGAGTTGGGATGGATGCTCACATCTTATCTTAGATTCACTTCGAAAACAGTAAAACATGACTTCCCTTCCATATGCTTTGATTTTTTTTTTTTTTTTTTTTGTTGCTCACTGGTATCAAAAACTATGTCCTTATTAATCCAGTTCGACCCGGGTCGCGCACTTAGCATTGGCGAGTGAGTCTCCCAACAGAGATTTTCTGCATACGGTGAGACTCGAACTCGAGACCTCCCTTAAGCGAATCCAAGCCGCTTATCACTTGAACCAACCCCGTTGGTCCATGTGCTTTGATGGATGGGTCATTGGAGCAAAATTGAAATAAAAATTATCTTTGCGTGTATAGCCCTCAAACAATGTTGTCGCTTTATAAATTATAAATATACGTGTCTAATTTCCTATTTTTTATTCCTTTCATTTCAAATTATGTAAAAAAAAAAAAATTCACTAGATACGTCCGTCACAAACCTATGAAGGGGCCCGTAACAACTCTGCTGAATTTTGAATTTTTTTTAAATGAGAGATCATTTTAGTATTTTTTTTTTTAATCAAATTAGAGGGTGTAACTATAAAATTGTAAAAATTACACTAATACAGGTGGTTATTTGCCTATAATTCTTCGTACTGCCGGCCGAGAAAAACAGAGACATATATAGACATTATTCTACAACAAAATGAAGCAACTCCAGCCAGCTGGTGGAGAAGAACAGAGGAGAAATATACAAATACAACAAACTGTAGCAGCTGCTCCAAGCCTCGTTACTGACAAGAGAGAGCTTGGTGTGATTTCCAAAAAGGCCAACAAAATATAGGTTTAATGCTCGTACTCTCCTCTGTAGAATTTCACAGGGAATCTGATGCCGGAAGCTCTGCATACATGTTGGCTATTGCCTCAGCAAAGTATGCCTTCGCTTGCGGTCTTTTTATCTGAAATGGGAGAAGGAAAAAGGAAAAGAAGAATAGGTAATAAGCCCGTCATGTTAGATCAATCAACCAACTTTTGAAAGAGCCTTCAAGTCACAATGATGCTTACCTTGAACGTTGGGGTGACCAGACCATTCTCCATGGTGAATGGTTCAGGCACCAACGTCACAGCTTTTGCACATTCGAAACCTCTCAGCTGTAGATTAGGATTCAAAATGTAAGAACGAACCATCGATAAGAAAGCACGTTTATTCCGAGAATACCGTACCTGAACTTCTTTTGATATGGTATCCATATCAGCTAGGACAGCTGCTCTCGTTCTAGGGTCATTGCAAAGTTGTCCTACATCCTCATACTACACTTGCAAAATGCAGTTACGTCAAAGCAATATTTGGTTCCGAGGGATTCTTTTCAGGGCATGCACTAACAAAAGATGATGGCAAACTAATGTTGCAAATTAATTCTCCATAACTCAAAATAGGACTTTTGGTATAACATAACATACTATAGTTCGTAAACTTAAAAGATTCCATATCTTCCACATATGCATACCTGTGGAAATTAGATATTTCAATCCATAAAATTAAATCGCTGATTTAAAGACTTCGAAGACATGAAATAGAATTTATTAGGGACAACTTCATAAATGATCCCTGAACTTTTGCATAATTCACAACTCGTTCCCGAACTTTGGGTATCAGTAATTTCAGACTAAGATTGCCAAATTCGATCAAATTGGAGCCTACCCTTAATTTTGACCGTTAACTTAAACATTTGACTTACTTGAAAGGGAAAATTAGACAATTAGCCACTTTCCCCTTCTTCCTTCTTCATCTCCGGCAACGGCAAAGATCCCGGCCATCTTCTCTGGCAACGGCAAGGATTTCCGGTCATCTTTTCCGACAACAAGTGTGTGTGAGGGGAAAGAGAAGAAAAGTGAAATCATTCTTTTATAGAGAATCGGGTTCTCTTCCTCATGAAATAAAGGCACTCCTCTCTCTCTCTCTCTCACACAAACACACTTTAGAGAGAGAGAAGAGATAGCAGGCAAAGAACTCACAGGTAGGACATGAATGAGAAAAGCTAGCTCAAATTATCCACAATTAACATTTGAAAAGGTCCTGAAAGAAACCCACTGGGATACTCACCATTCCTTACTTTAACATTTAATCTCATTTTGAATTGCATAAATTAGGAATTAGATTAACTAAACCAATCGAAAATTGAGGAAAAACCCATATCACAAAATCAAAAACCAATGCTAGATCTTTTCCTCTTCTCACACACTCAAACACACACACAGATAGAGAAAGATAGAGAGGGACCTGAGAGTGAGTGAGTAATGAAGCAACTTTTAAGAAGCCATTAATGATCCCAAAAGCACTTGATGAAGATCAACATGAACTCAAAGCCCAGAAATGGGGTAATCTCCGGTAGTAAAGCTACACTGTTTTTAAGAGGATCAAAGACCCAACAACCCCCACTGATTACAGGGAAAGAATTTATTAGGAGTACTATTTTTTCATTATAGGAGAAAGAATTATGGTGTGAAAGGAAAAGAAAGCTGAAAAAAAAAAAAGGCTGAGACTGAGAGTTTGTTTTTTCCCAATGAGCAACAATCATTACTTGTTCACACACACAATCACTCACTCACTAAGGTCGATGCTCTCTTCTTTCTCTCTCTATAAAGGTTTTGGAGAGAGAAGGGTCGAATCTGTCAGAACACATAACAGACGGGACAAAACTCAAGCTCTCTCTCTCTCTCTCTGCTCCCTGCTCCAAAATCGCATTCCATATTGGTGTGGAAAATTTTAGGTGAAATTTCCAGATTGTCGTCGGAGAAGATGGCTGGAAATCCTTGCCGTTGCCAGAGAAGATGGCCGGAATCCTTGCCGTTGCCGGAGAAGATGGTCGGAAAACCTTGCCATTGCCGGAGATGAAGAAGGAAGAAGGGGAAAGCGGTTAATTGTCTATTTTACCCTTTCAAGTTAGTCAAATGTTTAAGTTAACGGTCAAAATTAACAGTAGGCTCCAATTTGACCGAATTTGGCAATCTTAGCCCGAAATTCCTGATACCCAAAGTTCAGGGACGATCTGTGGATTATGCAAAAGTTCAGGGATCATTTATGAAGTTGTCCCAATTTATTATATTCCATAAGTTCAGTTTGAATACTCCCTGTTTCCCTTTTAGAATGTCACCAAATGAGAGACCTTACTACAAAAGTTAGTACACTTCCATATAATTTTGACTACAATCTTCGTATAACCACTTATGATACTGACAGGTAATAGCTATAATGCTCACTATCAGAAGCAAAAGGTAAAAACAATGGGCCAATCACATAAAACTGCTTTCATTGCGTAAGCTGGAACCATACCTAATCTACGGGTTCCAGATTTTCAAGTCAAAACCAACTGGCATGCAATTCTCTCCCCCCCCCCTCTCCCATATTGTGACAGGAGGTTATGATTCCGAATGTGGGATTGTATATCGCAACAAATATGGTCATTGTACTATGTGAAAAACAGTTTCTTCTGGCCATGGTGGAGTGAGCATATCATGAAGTTACCTTGATGCCTTCAGCAGCAGCCCATGATTTCAATGAGTCGTGGTCCACTGAGACGACAGCAACCAAAGAGTTCTTCAAGCTGTCACCTACCAAAGAAAGAAAAACTGAAATTAATAAAACACGTACAACCAGGAAATAGAAAGCACTAGTAAAACCTTGTGTACTCACCATACACAAAGCACTGAGCAATGAACTTGCACTTGGCATAAACATTCTCAACTTTCTCGGGAGCTACATATTCTCCCTGTGCCAACTTAAAAATATTCTTCTTCCTATCGTAGAACAAGAGTTATAGTAGAGGAAATATTTAGCACTCATCACAAACCCAAAAGGAAAAAAGAAAGATCATAATGAGGAAAAAAGAAAGATCATAATGAGGAAAAAAGAAAGATCATTCCTATTTCTCACCACGTAAAATATATCTTACCTATCAATTATCTTTAAGCGACCTCCCGGTAACCACAAGCCTATATCTCCAGTATGAAGCCATCCATCTTCATCAATTGTTTCTCTCCTGAATAATTTGATTATATGGTATCAGATAGCCAAACTTAATTACGGAATGAACCCAGATAAAAACAAAGAAAAAAAAGGAGGAAAAGTAATACGTCTGCACTTCGTCTTTAAAGTATCCCTGAAACACAGTGGGGCCCCTTACACAAATCTCGCCACGCGGATGGGGCTGATCCTCGGATGTATAATTCATTTCTGGAACATCTACAAGCTTAATTTCTGAAAACATAAAATTGAATGTAATATTGGTCAAAGAGCAAGACATTCTACATTGAACGAGCAAAATAGTAAAATGCACCATAGTCTTTCTTTTCTTATCATTCTTAAAACTTGTTTCAATTAGCACCTTTGAGAGGTCTGTAGAATGACTACAATAATGTCTCCTACCTAAGTACTTAAGTTGACTTGTGTTAAAGTGAGAATAATCCTAAAACTATCGTACATTTAATTGCAATAAGCTGCCTAGGTGGGGGAAAGAAGAGTGCTCCAAAACTCAAGTGAATTAAAATAAGGAGGGGGGGAAAAAACTTCCATATGAAGCCAGCATTTAACAAGCACACCCCAACCCAGGTTTGTGTGAATTTTGTTAAGAATTGACTACAATTTCTTAACATAACGTATTAGGAGCAACATAAATAAGTGTTTTACCAAGACATATTCCATGTGATACAAACAGTAAGGCGAAACCTAATTAAATATCATAACTAACCACAAGCAACAATGGGAGCGCCCACTTGACCAAGTACATTATCTTTTACATCCATACTGCTTATAACACAAGCATTCTCGGTCATTCCATACCCTTCTACAACTACACAACCAAAGCACCTGTGTGAAGTGACCCAATCAGTTATTGAGAAAATCATAATGATAAACATAATTTTATAATCTTAATCGGCATGGCATGATCAACTTACACCCTCAGAAACTCCAGGACAGTAGGAGACAGTGGTGAGGCAGCTGAAACCATATAACGAACCCGTCCTCCAAGCCTTTGCTTGATCTTATTGAATACTAATCTGTCCCACATGGGAGAGGAATTCTTCCCTGAAAAGAATCCCAGGCATTTGACATAAGAAACCAGATAAAAAGTAACACCAAAAACTTTTCTCACGCAGATTGTGCATGGTTCAGTAAATTTTCAAATCTTATAGAAGTGTACAAACAATACTCATAAGTGAAGAAAAAGAATAATGCATCACGATTAAGCTTACTTCCTATTCATCTGGAAATTCTTCTCCACAGCAAATAATATCAACAGCAAATTTTCCCTTTTGGGATTATATAAAGTTTAGCAAATTCCATAAAGTTCATATAAAAGTAGGTGATGCACCAATAGTTCAACTTCAAACCGAAGAAGAGACAAACTATCAATCTCCAGATATGTCCAAACAAACAGGTCTGCAGCACTAACTGACAGACATGCTTCGTTCCCTGGAGTAACAAGAAGAAGAACACTACAAACTCTGACAAATTTTGATAGGTAATGCCTCTATAGATAAACGTGTAAATGGGAAAAAATCCATAAGAAGAATATTTTCACAGTCGTGTGGTGAAAAAAGTAAATATACTGTATCATAGAAAACTTATTTTTCAAAACCATTTCACCAGAACCTCAAAGTTTGAGTATTAGACACCTTAGTCATTACGCACAGCGGCTGGCGGTTTTGCATGTTGGATTCACATATGGTAAACTAAGAAATGTATATGCATTCTAATACAAGCAACTTGGATATATATTCACTAAATGCAAGGACGGTTAACAAGTCTAAGATCTACACTTTCATAACCTGTTATGATCGAAATCTTCAACTTATATTTAAGGAAAGATCAATCTGTAAGAAAAAGTCCAAGACGAAAACCCACAAAGCTGTCACTTTAAAATGCATGGGGCAGATAAAAGATAATTCTGTCTTTAGAATAAGATAAGTGTTCTAAATTATAATTTCAAGAGAACGAGTCCTCTCCAACATTAAAGTAATAATTGATTAAGGAGGTACATATATTTCCAGTACATGAAGCAAGTTTTAATTCTTTTAACAGATAATTTCACATTTCATCATTTTGGAAATATACTGGGCTGTTGAGCCTTCGGGCACCAACACTTTAATGGAAATGTCACTCAAGTCAACATTCACCTCTCAACAAATTATCTGATGCAATAAGCTTGATAGTGGCAGCGGAACTACCTATAAAACTAGCTCATATTTCATCATTTCCAGCTAGATCGTAAATGACTGTCTAAGATTATCTCCACCACTCACCTCCTCTCCCCCTCCCCCCCCCCCAACTTTTTACAGACTCCACAAGCATTTAATTTCTAACAAAGTGGATCATTCCTGAGAAAGGAAAGCACCGATGACAACAAAATAGAGTAAAACCTTTATAATTGTTCTATTCTAGAATGTGTACAATTGCTAATCAGAATTACTAAGACTATTATCAACAAGAATGTTCACCTATCACTGCTTTCCTTGAAAAGAAAGTCTGAAGAGGCATTTATGCGTTAAGACTAGTTCTTACTCTATATTTTGACAAGTGAATGAAATAATTAGGATTCTATGAAACGACGTCTTATGATTTAAAATCCCTTAAAAAGTAAGAGGACTCGAAAAAGGAAACTGCATACAGGTTTTTATTTTTTATTTTTAGGCTCTCTACAAGTCTAACAGTGCTATGACCTCTTAGAGAATCAAGGGCCAACAGAATTTCTTAAGGTGGCATGACTACAGGTATATAAGATATGACAAAAATGTCTACAGAGGCTAGTTAAACATTTATTTACCATTCAGTATTGCTCGCTTCTTAGCATTATAGGCAGCATTGAATAGCCTCTCCTTTACAACACCGGAGGACTTTACAGCATTTGTAATGCTGCAAGCAACAAAGCTTCAAAAATTAATTGCTGAACTGCAAGATTCAAAAATAATTGTTGCAATCTGATCTACATAATTACACAATAAGCAGCACCAGATACTCTTCTTACCCAGCATATATTCTGTTAAATAACCGAGGGACGCTGAAAAATATTGTTGGTCTTAGAACGGCTATATCATCCATTAATTTCATACTGTCCTGTGACAGCAAAACAGAACTAAATTCAAAACCAGCAGAGTATCTACCAGACTACCACGTAAAAATTGTCCATTAATAAGACGTGTCCCCGCTCCCCCCATGCGCACCTCCAACCACAAGATATTATCCAAAAAAGGATAGAAAAAGAAATTAGAGTTAGGTTTCATACTCCCTGGTAAAAGCCAACAGCCACTCCATAATGTAACAGCAACAGCTGGGTACTCCGTTCAAATATGTGTGCCAAAGGAAGATATGAAATGTAACTGCCAGCGATGGAAAAACTAATTCAATAAAAATGAAACTGGATAGTGGATGCATAACTTAGGAAACCAAAAGAAAATAACTACCTTTGTGCCCCAGTGAATAAACACCAATTTAAGGTAAAAGAATGGATTTCAGATAAGTCCACTTTTATCATGACAGTTCAAACTTGTACGAATTTCATTTTGAACTAAAGGAATGGATATTTGGGAAGGGCATAAAAGCTCAATAATGCAGGGGGATGGGATGCCAGACGAACTTTATCAATGATACTCACATGTCTGAAGGGTAGAATGTCATTCCAACACTTTCTCCAGCAATATTTGCAATCAAGTTTCCATGGGAAAGTACAACTCCCTTATCATAATCACAAAAAGTACAACTTCAACTGAAGAACATTAAATAAATTGGTAGGAGCAATGATGTTCATAGGAACTTGAGGTAATACCTTTGGCATCCCAGTAGTGCCACTTGTATACATTATTGTAGCAACATCATCCGGTTTTGGTGGACAAAAAGGGTGAGGAGTGTTAACACCCTGAAAGAGGGAAAGAGGGACAGGAAAAAAAAACAATATCATCTTTGAGCCTAGAAGAAATTTTGCTGGATTTGGTGAAAATTCATAAAACACATGTTAAGAGCTTTAATTTTGCATTTAATTTAGGAAAGTAATAATATCTTCACATATTTACATGCATAAGGGGGCTAGGGAGTAGTTCTGTTAGAAGACCTCAAAATAAGCCGTAGAAGGTTTTAAACCCCCCCCCCACCACCACCACCACCACCACTCGCAGCAAGTGATTTTCTTTTCAAATTTATCCCCCCTCCATTTCCAACTCGCTTTGTAATAGGTATGATCAATTTGTGATGGAGCCATTCACAAAGAACTCATTGAGAGATGAACGACTAAATTTCTCAAGGCTCAGATGGTTTGTTGAGGTTGCAGATCAAAGAAATACAGAAACAGGTGTGGAGACTGTTCACTGACATGAATATATGAGCCATCCACACATGAAGAGAAAAAGATATCCCATGGCATCACAAGCCAAACAGGGTGTGAACATGCGAAATGTTAGGTTAGAAGGAGATCCAACAATTTATATCAAGCTAACAATGGTTTGTAATGGCAAATACCATTTTTCATCTCCAGAGAAGAAAGAAGGACTGGAAGATAAACTCATGGAACCCCACTAAGGAGTAAGGACAGGCGGGCCTATACAAAATTAATGAAGTGTAAATAACCAAAGGAGGAACTCTCCAAGGGGGAAACGGGAAAAAATATATATATGAATCCCACTAAGCCATTGTGACTATAATAGCCCGAAAAGATACAAACTGTTTTTATTTCCATAACTTGTTCTACGTGCTCAGGCAGGGGCTGTGCGTGCCCCACACCCCACCCAATGATAGCATAGAGCCCCTTTGTCATTGTACCAACTATTTAAAGTACGTTATTCACCCGTTCAAAAATCTGAAACTGTTCATAACAAATCATTTCAAAAATATGCATCATAATTACTTTTGATAGTGAGGCTCATATATGTGCATTTTAGTTTAATTTAGACAAAACTACACATTGTTTATATAGCTGTTTCATAGCCAATGATTTGTTTGTTTGATAACGTACATACTCTTTCAAGTCTAACCATTTTCTCACTTTTAATAATTTGCCTCTCCCAAGAGTTAGCTCCTGGGTTCATCCATGTGTATGGACTGATGGTACAAATACTTTTCAACCGAGAATGACGTGCTATTTGCCACCAACTACCAAAGAGCTTTAGCTCAAGTGGCATCCCCTCGTCTTCCCTAACAGGAGGTCAAGAGCTCGAGTCCCGTCAGGGACAATGGCGAGAAACTATTATCTCGTTGAAGATATCTCCCTCCACTTGCTTTGGGCTTCAAGCCCTCTTCGTTGCTTTGGGCTTTAAGCCATCACTATTATTTGTATGCTCTCATTAATTTAAAAAAATAAGGGTTGCCTATATCCCCTCCAACCTTTTAAAAAGAAAAAAAATTACGCGATTCTATAAAGTATCACATACAAACAAAAATCTCGAGAACAACAATAACTTCATAAATTGAGAAGAGCTCAAATCACCTGACTCTGCAGCTTCGAATATGATATAATCTTAACTTCTCTAGTTGATAGGAGCGATGACATTTGATCATCTTTTCCACCAACTACCTATGCAACAGAGAATTGAAAAAGAGCACATGAGGATCTTAGAATCAGATTTTCGTTTAGGGTGTTGAGAGCAATTTAAAATGATTGGATGGCTTTCATACCACTAATAAACGCACGGAAGGAATCTCGGGCAAGTAGTTCAGCAACTGCAATACCAAGTGTTGAGAGAAGATTAATTAACTATGGAATGAAGATATTTGCTTATTCTTTTGTACGTAGCAAAAGCTAAAAGTTTCTGACTACGGTACAAGATTCACACTCCCATACTCACATTAAGATGCGGGAGAGCTTTAATTGTGGAAAACATTCTCCCCCCTCCCCCCCCCCGGCCCCCCAAAAAAAAAATTAATAAAAAAAACTCAACAGTAATGAAGGAAATGTAATCAGAATTCAGTAAGCCTAACTATGTTCTAGATCGTGTAAACTCTAGAAATTAGTATATGTAGTATCGTTTCCCAAATCACTTAACTGATACTGCAGTAGATATTCATAAACCTGCAGAAGCATAAGCAAAAAGCATGGCCAAGTCGCCATACAAATATAGGAAGTTGGAAATGTGAACAAATTTGAAACTTGAAAGTTTCATCAAAACTTATGATTTTTGAATAAGGACGACTTAATTGGGGCACACTTTTGAATAAATTCTTCTGCAAGTTCTCGAGTCAAACAACTTCTTTGGTCAGAAAGGAATGAATCATTTAAAAGTCAGTGATTCTAGACAAATTCTTACCCTGGAAATCAACTCCCTGCTATCTCTAGCTCTGTTATAAATTGAGAGAAATGGATTTTAAAGTTCTTAACTCACAGTCATTCTCAAGCATAATGCACAATAAGTATCTAATCTTACTATACTACTAAATAGTATTTTAATAGACGACATCTGAAGCTTTAAAGTGCTACCATAAGCCTATTAACTCTTCAGTCCTTCTCAAGCATATGATCAGAATAAGTATCTAACGGAACTCTTATTATAGTATTAAATAATATTTCAATAGACTCATCCCGAAGCCTTATAAGTTTCTCCCAGAAGATGATTAGCTCTTGAGATGCAGGTAGTAAGCTCACATTATTCAGTGTTTCTGGCACACAGAATATAGCTTGTACAGTAGCATGATTAATAATGAACTTCACAGCCTCTGAACCTGTCAAGTAAGCCAAAGAAGAAAAATAATACAAATGAGGGGTCGGTGATGTTAGGTTAAGATCAACTATAAATTACCTAATAACAGCGAACAAACCAAGAGTATCATATAAAGGAACTGATGTGTACGAATATGAATAACAGGCATGATCAACTATCATCCACTCAGGCCTGTTGATAAAATATAGTCCAATGCAGGATCCCTGTTTCAAAATCAACAAAATGAAATCAGCAGATAGTGAGAAATGATCCCAAAACTTCGACTAATTGTAAACGTAGGAAAAACAAACATATGTAGTGTAGCATCCAATTTGAAGAGCGTGAGGGTGTGATTGCTTTATTCAAATGTAGGAATAGAAAGATCTGCAGGGTAGGATCCAATAGGCAAGTAGATATGGAATGAAATGATAGAATTAGCATGCAAGCAGAGCTCACCTTTGGTATCCCATGGTACACTAAACCAGATCCAATTGCTGATCGAGCAATATCTGCTTCCCCATAAGTCATCCACTCGTACCTGAAGTGAACACACATAAATTAGGGAGCTATAAACAAACTTCAGGAATTGAATTACTGGGAAACTTACTCTCCAATTGTCCCATCCATCCTAATTCGAGTCCCCAAATATTTTTGATCTCGGTGAGTCTGAACAGCATGCCTATATTCAGAAGGTAGAATAAACAACTTGCTTATATACTCAGTATGAACTCATTATGGAGCAGGGTGCGGGTTGCACAAAACGACAGTCCCAATGGACACCTAAGGCGAATTGCGCCGATAAATGAAGGATACTCACACAAAGTTATCATGCAAGGTAGCAATTTCAGGATGATCACGGAATCCAGTCAAAAGCTTCAACGGAGAAATAGCAGATCTGCCATACCAAAGAAAGGCGTTTCAAAGACTACCTCAAACAATGTATAGCTGATAAGAAATAAACAGATAATTAGACTAACCTGCGAACATTCCACTTCCCTGTGTTCAGCTTCTCTGGTAGCACAACACTATATTCCTCGTCTGTAAGAACTCATAGCATAAGAGTAGAAATAAGGGAACGAGAATGGACTAGTAGGACAAGCATACCACTAATGCACACAGGATGCTCACATAAAACAAATAAATAAATTGAATAACACATAATTATCTAATAATTAGTAACAGCAGAATTAGGAAATTAAGATATGTCGAGCATAATAGCATATTGTTTTCATTTTAAAATACAGTCTACATGTCTCCTAACTAGTGATATTACGTCAAGACGTTATGAATGTAGCTTGCACCAATTGTAACTTTTTTTATTGCTTGTACGGATTCTAGTACCTGCAAGTGGAATTCATATAACATTATAAGCACAAAAAATGGGCCTTAATGACATTTTTATACCTAGGGGAGATGTGATGGGGATCAAACATGAGTACTCAGATTTTGTGAAGCCCCAACGTGTCTCTGGCAACCCCTTGAGGGAGGGAGGGGGGGCTAACAACAAAATATAAGCAACGAATGGAAAATAAGCCAGACAATCTTATTTATTAAACAACATAAAGACTCAGGTTCAGTTCTAAATTTCTACTTTGTCACACACGACAGCAGTCTCAAAACGAAATTGAACAATCCAGCGACTTTTCTTGAGAATTACCAATAAATGCAGATATCAAGAAAAGATACTCGTTATGACACTATCTACATGTTCCAAATGCGGACCCATCTCCTTTCGCCACAATATCTAGACTCTTGACAGCACAAGTGCATATGTGACAATCATCCTTTGCGACTCAATGAATCAGTTGTTCCTAGTTCCACCTGTATTGATTGCCGTGAAATTTTTTTAACTTATCTGACTCATCACATCATAAGGAGGATGAAGAAAATCACAACTTTTAGATTGGGCAGTTGCAGCTCTAGCCATACCCTATAATCCCATAAAGCTAATATGTCCAGTATCATTAACATAACTCCCGGAAATTCCTCCAGGGAGATACAAGTTATCAACCATCATACCAAATGCTAATTCACACTTTGTTAACCAAAATGGGCGAAATTAAAAAAAAAAAAAATGATCGAAAGATAAGTTTCAACTTCGTCCATGCCTTTGCAATGATAAAGAGAAACTTGATCAAGTTGGCCATTTCTGTCAGTCATGCCTAATTAATGCAACCTTTTACTAAAAGAAAAAAAAAAAAAAAAGTGTTTCATCTTCTCTGAATTAGATAAACACGATCGAAAGCGTAGATATCCCAAATTTGACTCCTATTAAGTGTGACGATTTACGATTGTGGTTGGTAAATTTTGAAAGAAAAAATAAAAAGAAATGCTGAGAATTCAGTAATTATTCTTTAACTAGCCGCAGGCACACACACACAAATTAATGACCCAGTCCAACAAGGGAGAGAAATACCCGTGAAGAACTCGCCGGCGGTTTGGTGTGGACGGAGAAGTGAGGATGGGGAGGTGCCGGAGCCGGACTGGAGGAGGTGGTTCCGAATAGCTTGGAGGCGTCGTTGAGTTGATGAATCCATTGGGTATTTTCCGCGGGAACAGAAGCTGTATAACTAATGGGAAAAGTAAAATTGTTCACATGAACATGGAGAAGGACGACAAATCATCACCTATGAATGATATTTATATGAATCCAGTCGCAAATTTCTATTGCTGTTGTTAGTCAGCTCATCTCCTTATAGTCAACGCTCCCCCTTATTTGAACTTTCTTTAATCGGGAGTCTAGAAATTATATGGATCCCGTATAAAATGTGTTAGCATATCCATTTTATAATTAAATATTTATTTTATTTTTCTTAATATTATTATTAATTTTTAATAATAATGATAAAAATAAATATTTAATTTTAAATAATAAACAAATAACATAATAAAATAAATATTATCACATGGGCACTCGGCGCAGGTGCACTCCATATACACGGACGGATTTGATTCTGTTGGCAAGTAAAATGGGACCTTTTGAAACTTTGGAAATGGAAATAAAATGTCTATTTTCACTTTTATGTTTGAATCATTTTTCTATAAATCAACTTTGTCGGATGAATGGCATGTTTGTAAATGAGGAGAGCAACAAAAATAAAAGGGTTTTTTTTTTTAATCTTTCTAAAAACACATTATTTAAATTTTGAATGATGTAAAATGGCGTAAATTAAAAATCATTCTTATCATTTGAACCTTCATTAGAATTTGCTTGGGAGGTGCTGTTTA
>JAOWAN010000054.1:9620001-9631633 GCA_028566635.1 Lobelia cardinalis | reverse complement strand
TTAAGTAAAAAAAATAATAATAATTGAATTTGAAATGATTAAGGAGGTTAGAGGAGAGAGCATTTTCAATTAATTACGGAAATGCCACTGGTTTTTTGCAACTATGTATAGTTTTGAAGAATTAAGTTTTATAAAAATTTAATATTGTATTCTAAAAATTATTCTTTGTATTTTAGTGGTTCCTAAAGTTCTTAAAATAAGATGGTTCCTAACGCAATAAGCCTATATATATATATATAAAAAAAAAAATGATCAAATACAAACCATAAATATTGTACAAACATGCGAACTGTTGTATTTTAGTACTTTTTTGTTGTATCTTCGTTAATTTTGTTGTATCTTAATAAGTCCCCGTTGTATGTTATTACGTTTTTGTTGTATCTTCGCATCTTAATTAATTTGTTGTATATTTACGAATATGTTGTATCTTAGTTGATTTTTTTTAAAAATTTGTTGTGCTGGATCTTTATTTTATAAAATACTAATATTTAACTAACATACAATAAAAATGTAGTATTCGTACGATTTGTACGAAAAAATGGTTTGTAGTGGAATAAACCCATATATATGTATATGTATTATGTGTACAAGGAGTATGCCCCAGGCCCAAGTGTTGCTAGCTATAACATGTAACCCTCTCTCTACTTGAAATCATACTTCCCCCAACATTCTCTCACTAAACCCCGTTTTTTTACATCTTATCGAATTTGCATAGTTTCGCTTAACGCAAGCAAAGTTATACATTATCTTGGTATAAATTTATACATTCGAAGCAGAAGTGTAAAACAGAGCAAGAGATTGTATTCACAATCACAAGAGTACCCAAAAAAAAAAAAAAAGAACGCTCTCTTTTTCTCTTCAGGTGGTGTCATATGAGCTCTCCTTTTCATTTTTTGGGTCAAGTGTTTATCATGTTCTCTTAATTGATTTTATGCATGTTCTGAATCTTCTGATTGCTGGTTCAAGCACACTGCACACATGTTCCATGCCAAACCAGCGTTGCTAATGCTAGCTAATTTCTGGCCTTTACTTTCTTTATTTCTTGTTTCTCCATAGTAACTATAAAAAACGAGCAAGATATTCTCCAGCCAATGTTCTCTTTCCGGGTTCCTGCTTCCATAGTAATTTTCACGGACAACCACCCTGTTACAAGTCGCAACTTCTGAAGCTGACAACTTTTTACAATAGCCAACACATCTGAAAACACATTCTTGACATTGCCAAACAAATGTTTCACTTATAACACTGCCTAAGCAATCCGAATCCTTGCATATTTGGCCAGAGAAAGGGCATCCAATACCTAAACCACTTATCTGTCTCCTGCATAGCCTTTTACTATACAACCTTGAAACATTTTCACGATCTCCCGCATACATTATACAGAAGATGAAATTCAAAAAAAAAAAACAAAACAAAAATATATACCTACATCTGTAAGATCTGCAGTCAACTCAAAGCACATAGTGTATCATCTTCTTTTATCTTCTAAAAGAGTTCCACCAACTGCTGCACAACATCTGCATTAATAAATTTGACGTTAATATGCTACAAAATAAAGAAAAAGGAAAGAAACTTAAGTACACCAGAATCAAATTGCATCATGCATAACCCAAGCTTATTATCAGCACATTAAACTTAGAAATTGCTTATGCATCAAAAGGTGTTCAATAAGAGCAAGTCCTTGACTAAGCAGGATTTGTACTGTACTATTTCATAGTTCATACATGTTGAGCAACAGAATATAGTCACAGATTTGAGCCTTCGCATCTAACAGCTTCATCAATACACCCTCCCGTCCCACAAAAATAAAAACTCATTGAGCATTGCACGTATTTTATAGATATAACACATGTCTGCACCATTTCTAAATTACACTGCAATTTTATCCTATTTTAGAAATGAGACTTTTTTTAGAACAAGCAGAAAAAGAAAGTGAGACTATTTCTTTGGGATGGATGGAGAAGTAAGAACTTGTGCACTTCATTCTGAAAATGCTCGTACAAAATAAAATCACTTTGATGAATGCAACTTGTTATTTGCTTTTGAATAATAAAAAGTGTTCTACAATCTACAACCCAAGGTGACATCTCACTTCAAAATACACAATCAAAACCAGGGGGTGTGTATGTGCTAGGACTTGAGGGGAGCGGAACACCTTATGGATATTATAAAGAATAGATGCATAAATGCTATGATAAAGTGACATATCTCCACCTTTAAGAACAGCTGGGGGTGTGTGGAACTCTTGCCAGACGTTTTGACACGAAGATAGATCCATATTCAAAGACTTGGCAGCAAGATATGCAGCTCCGGCAGCAATCTGATGGGGTTTGAATTGAAGCCAAAGTGAGCTTCGGAGCCTGCAAACCAATTATCTGAGTTTAGTACACTAGAATCTAGAAAATAATTGGCTTTAAACATGATCATATAAAATGATAGATATTTAAACCAACCATCTGGAGGAACATTTAGATTTTCGATCAAGATCTTGCCCATGATAGTGAAATTGCCACGTTAACACAAACATCATCATATCACGGATTTTCAGATATTATCCTAATCTGATAGAGTTGCATATGCAGGATTGAAAGATAGAGCTAAAATTAAGGGTCAAGTAATAAGGCAAACTAAAGCAATTTTCCCTTACCAACAAACAAAGCAGCCACATGTGACAAATCTTCTGTAGAATTGCTGATAGAGTACCAAAACTACAGCAAACATCAAATACCCATCTAGTGAACACATCACCTTCCCCATCCCAGCTGCTACAGCAGAATTTGAACTCCACTCCAGCAACATACGCAGTTTAAATGTAATGGCAGAAGCAACTAATATGACAAGCAATATAACTTCGGGAGGAGCGAATGCCGGTGTACTCTGCCTTAAGTTGAATGTTTAAAGCCTCGCATAGTTATACAGGCTTTGAAGCTACAAATAGGAGATTTATCTATGCTATCCGAGTACTAAAAGACGCTGACGAGCATGAGCTGAGTAATGGGGAGATGTATGCATGAAAATGGGAGATTTTCTCACTTTCATTGGAAAAAGAGTATGCTTACATATATTTTTAGAATGAAAATAAATCCAAACCTTTCTAATAATGTAGTAGGAGATGTTATATGATGATAGGGTGTAATTTTAGTAATTATATGCTTAGAGCAAAACAACACACACACACATATATATATATATATATATATATATATAGTTAACAATAAATCCTGCTCGTTGACAAAATTGTTGGCTTTGGAAAAGCAAGAACTTTCTTCAAAACCGTTTACCTCACTAATGTTAAGTACTCCCCCTCCATTCCACATAAAGAGGGAACTTCCCTTTTTGGTTTGTCCCATTTGAAAAGGGATATTTCCCTTTTGGTCCATCCAACCTGACAATAGTACCCTCCCTCCTTTTATAAAGGATAAAGGTGACCACTTATTAAGGAGTATTCCAGAACATTAACAGGTTTCAACCCTTTCCTTCATATGCGGATTTTCTCATAGTGCCCCTCCATGTGAGACGGAGGGAGTAGCTACTATATATACTTTCTTCCATAGACTATTAAGAAGAACTTCACAAATATGAAGCCACATTGCATTGAGGTGCTTCTACATTACCCATTTCTTTGACCGGATCCAGCAGGTTACAAACTGGGAGTATAACCCTCCCTTCCTAATTACAAATGGACTAGGCCAACCCCATTCTCACTTTCAGTTGACTTGTTCCGAGCTGCTTGTGCTTGAATTGAGTGTACTAAGATGCCGAGAAGGCTCTTCAGGTGACAAAGTGGAGGGTTGATCCCAATACCCTAACATGGATGTGGAGATTCGACACACCTCAATTGACAGAACAAGCAAACTACTGTTGAATAAAAGAATGCAGCCACCATGATGCCTATAAAAAGGACGAAAATGGGGGGGGGGGGGAGGAATTAAACATCAGTTGTACAAATAATAGCGCCTTTAATTATTATTATTATCTATTTATTTATATAGGGGGAGGGGGAATAAAAACCATTTGCTTTCACGCACATGTTTGGCAATCCAACTGCTGGTGGAAACTAGAAAAATAAATATTACTAACGAGTGAAAAAACTTCAGCATCCTTTAGTAAAATATTGGTGGAATATAAAACCACCCACTGCTGACAATGCTCAGCTAGGAGAACCATTGCAATTATGGTTTGATGCCTCCAAAGGTGGTCATATGTTTTAACTCCCTATAGATGTTTTTAAAATCGACTTTCAAAAAGAAATATAATAAAAAAGAAGCATGTATTTTTTATTTTGAAAAAAAGAATGGAAAACAGAAAAGGTTGCAGTTTACATTCTATGATTACCAAAGCCAACTGCAAAACAAACCCATATTAAGTTTCATGCTATACCGGAAAAAAGACACTAAGCGCCTGCAGAACCCATGGAAGAAAAAGCAATTGAGTGGAGAGCAAATATGTTTTGAAGGTTAAGACTTCACCAACAAAAATGAATGAGATAAAAGAGTACTCATATCATCCGACACTATCTGGGTTACTTGGAAGAAATAGAGGGGAAAGAAGATCATGTAACTTACAATTTGGTATCGCAAGCCAAAAGGCAGGTAACATTTACTCTAGGTAAATTATAACATTCCCTCTATGTCGTATTGCAGAGCCAAGAAAAAGAGGTAAAAACTTAACAAAAAATCAACCAAGCAACTTGGCAGTCAACCTCTTGACCTCTCTTTCAGGAAAAATAAAGAAAACAATTTATGAAAGAAAAGTGAAACCATTTTTATATAAATAAAAACCATCTGAACAATTTCAGAACATAGAAAAAGCAGGAGAAAACAGTAGGAGCTTTTGCGACAAACATCATTCTGCAAAAACCAACTAAATTTTGAAAGCAAAAGGACATCAATCAGCTAGTGTGATAGTGGCAAGAGAGAAAAGCACTAAAGGAAAGTGGACTTATGTGACCTTACTGGAAGGTCACTAGCGATAAACCCAAATGGTAAATATACTTGCCTTGTTTGGAATTGATGTTACAGCTTTTTCTTGCTCAATTTCTCAGAAGTTAATGCAACAACAAGCCACGCGGGCTATTGCTGGAACTACAGAATTTTTTTTAATCCAATAGATAATTTTAAAACATAAAGAGGGGAAGAGAGAGAGAGAGAGAGAGAGAGAGAGGATGGGGGGGGGGGAAGGAGAGAGAAATCACAAGTCCAGCTTCCATCTGAAAGCCAATTGGCTTTTGAGAGGTGTGGCCCCAAGTCCTTGTGTTCAAGTGGCTGGTCATATACTACTCAATGCGAGTTAAATTTCTTCGCACGCCCCCTCATATCCGGGCTTAAAGCTTACATGTGAACTCATTGTTTGGGTTGCATGCAGCAAGAATATAACACAAACCTGAACGAGTAGAGTCTGCTCAACTACCCACCTTCAACCCTACATCTACAGGACGGTTTCGCTATAGATGCAATTGAGATCGACTGAAACCCAGTGGTCCATCTCCAAATCAATTTGGTTTGTGAGAGACGTGGCCCCCATATTCCTATATTGAAGTTGCTTGGTATATAACTATGTATTTACCCAGTGAGTGTTTAATCTCCGTAAATCACCATGGCAAAACTCATGAAACCTTCTCAGGTTATTGGCCTATTCACTGGGTCCTATATGGACACCAAGCAAACAAGCTGTTGCCACATGATCAAGGATACGTGAGTATTCAGGAGGAAATTTTTAACACGATCTACGGCGAAATTTTCTGGTAAATAACATGAGAAACCTTTTCTCGCATTATTGACCTATTTATCAGTGTCTCTACATGGATGCCAAGTAAAAGGGCTGCCTTGTCAAACAAACTTGCTTTCTGGAGGAAGTGATCCTCGTAATTTATGGCAAAACTGGAGCTGTAGCAGCTGTAGGTAGTTTATATAGCCAGTGACCGGGTTAATAAGGTGTTTCCAAGGAAAATGCACGAAAACACATCAGGGTTCAACTTCAGAGAGAAATAAAACTTTTGATGAACAGCATATCAATCCACCCGCTAAGAATATCATAGAGGCGTGCACGCTACTCTTCTATAGGCCCTGCAATTATATGTCAATCCAAAAAATCAATATCCATGCCAGAATGATCACATAGAGCAATTGAGCAAGAGCACAACTACCAAAGATTATATAACCACAACAAGGAACAAGAAGAATGCAACTTATCCTCAGACAGTGTAACTGCCTCCAACGTTCAACCTGTCACTTGCAAATTGATTCCAAATTCCATAGGAGAGTGTAATCAAATCCCTGAGAGGTTTCTAAACTGGGATACAAGAATAAACCGCACAACAGGTTTATCGCACTACTTGATGAGAAAATTTTCAACTGTAAAATCCACTAAACTTCAGCGAGATTCTGCGATCTAAGTACTATCTTGAATCCCACCCAAGCAACATATATAGAAATCAAGAACTTTGAACTCTATCCAATCAATTATAAAGACTGTTGCAAAACAATTAAGAGGTGAGAAAGATGAACTTACCCTTCACTGACCAAGCTCAGTGCCAGATGTACCAAAAACGATTGTGCAAGGCCTAGTTTTTCAAGAATGGAAGTAAGAGGGGCATATGGATGCTGCACATTAAGCTCAAAGTTCAGAGTTGTCAATATCAATTGCTCAGCCTCAGTCACCCGTTCCCGATACTCCTCAAACCAGTTCTGTGCAAAGGTAACCCGTTAGATGGAGTACATACACATATAAACGAAAACGCTCACACAAGTCAAAGTAGTCACCCCAGGGAGCAGATAGTAGAGTAGATTGAAATCTTGCTTGTGGAAAATTTCACACGATGCTCTCAACACATTGTTCAAAGGGCAAGGAGTCTCCTCAGACTTCGTGGCAAGAAAAAGAGCAGCAGTAGCAATCAACTGCACAAGTGAATCAAAGACGTTTACTTTCGCAACTGAAAGTAAAATATAACAAACAAGATAGATGAATTGCATCAATAGGAAAACTGATAAATATATAACCTTGCTTTCCAATTAAATATCACTCTCAAGTACTATATTTGTCTCACGATGATAGTCAGTTGCACGTCAACTTGGTTCCAGAGAGTAGGTATGGTCAAGCGCAGTGTCTGATTCTTAAGGTATGTTCTTTAATGGATATGAAACTCAATTGGAAATGCAGTTTACTTTATATTTGCAAATTTAATAATGAGAAGAGGAAGCTTACAAATCTATCATGACAAGCATGAGAACGTCTAACAAAAAAGCGGTGGCATAGAACCATTGCACTGCCAATCGTAGTTTGCGGCCTGCAAGTAGATCGACAATAAGAAAAAAATGCTTGCAAGAGCAACAAATGGAAATAACAAGTCTCCTATCAATTTAAAAGACAGATAAAATAGCCTTCTATGTTTAAAAAAAAAACAAATTGTGAGTTTCTATATAAAGTGCTTACAGCTCAAGGCTAACTCCAACGTTCTGGAGGAAAGCACAATATGAATACCGCAAATGTGCTTCATGTGATGCATCAATACCATCTTTCCTTGAAGGAGAGCACCTCTCAATTTCATCCCTCGACATAAAGACAACATCCTCATCCTCCAACATTGAGCGCTCACGCTTACAGCTAGAAGAAGTGTAAGCACTGGCCTCTGATATCGTAGCAGAAGGAAGGAAATTATTGCTACGGATTGAAGGGGCATTTTCATATGTTCTACATTGATAATAGGGTCTCCCGCTATTTTCCCAAGTCGAGGACGAGAACTTCCTCCTTTTTGAAACTTCAGGCTTCACGTAATCAATATAACTACTTTCTCCACAGTACTGTCTAGAGAAGTCATGTGAATTAACGTAATTTCTCATATGCTCGTCATTTGTATAGTGCTTGTTGGTGTTGTTATTGATGGTCGAATGATGTCTTCCCATAGAAAATTTAAGTTCACCACAAAACAGGTCACTTTCTGAATGACGAGGCCGCACAAGAGACATGGTTCCTGCAGAATTTCCAAAAATACATTTTATTAGAAGACAGGAAATAATCATTGATCAAGTATACCCAGCTTTTAACTTGGCAAAACTTGATCAATAAATCAGTCCTCCAATCAAGACTGAAACTTGAAAAAGGCTCGCCAGTCCCAGCTTTATACAGATATTACCATCAGTATTTCATTATTCATGCCAACAAGTAAAGTTGTATCGGTGCGAAACTGCGAATACAATATTTTTCCCACAGAAATTAGCCGTTTGGGGTAAGATCAAGCCATAAATTGTAAACCCAAAATTACCGAATTACCATCAATTTTTAAGAGAATTATTTGAAAAATAAAATTCAAAACATGAGCACAAAAAGACAGTCCCATCCCAATGAAATACTCCTCCCAACAGGCTAATGTCTCAAATTTCTGGAAAGCCAATGATCCGGTAAGCATCCTCGTAAAGCTTTCCTGATAAAGGCCTACATTACAACTATAGCAGTTCTATTCAGTCCATATAACAATTATCAAGTCTCAAATATCCTGAATTATATGTCTTCCTCCATTCTTGCATAACATAGAGATCATAAGCTTTACAAGAAACCTCAAAATAACTTAAAGAATATTATTTATCTAGGCATAGCAATCCACACCAACAAATGCACCAGAAGAATTCAAATATTCTGTAATCCTGACAACAAAAATCCTTCAAAATCTGAACCATCCACATGAAAAATCAAACATCCTTAAGGACCAATCTAACGCTAGCACCAACAATCCTACCAAATTCAAGTGATTTGCCAGCATAAACATATCCGAACATCCAAAAGTAGACGCATTCAATTCAAAATCAACCGCAATCTAAAATGTGAAAATTAAAAATCCCTAGCTAAAACTCAACAAGAACGTAACAGCAAACAACGGATAAAAATTCAAGTCATGTGCACAAGCAAATCATCATTGCCAAACATCAAACCAGACCTCAAAAACTCCAAACCAAACGCTAACCAGAGCGTGAAAATTGCTAAAACCCGCCAAAAGTACCAATTAAATACCAAAAGATCAACAATTTATACAGAATTCTTACCTAGCTTTCAAAAGAACTGGATCTGGAAAATCCTTAATCGGTCGCCTGTGGTGTAGGAAAAGAATCGAATATGACGATTGGGAATTAGGGCTAGTCGAACAAATAATTTGACCGGAGAGAGAGAGAGAGAGAGAGAGAGAGAAGATTTAAGGGATACTATGATGATTATTATCTGGAAAAGGAATAATTCGATATATAACGTGATGTTTTTATTTCTGACAATATTTATATAACCAACCAGAGGATTATTTTGTGTACTTTATGAGCTAATAACTCGTTTTACACGCCTTAAATCTTCTCCCGTCACGACCCAGTCAGTCTACCTAACTTTTGTTGGGCTTTTAACATTTGGGCCTATTTTTGATCCCCATTTCTTACTCTATCCATCAAATTTTTTTTTTTTTTTTTTTTTTTTTTGCTTTTGGTACATAATAGATACTTTAATTAAATTTGAAAATAAATAAAATTATTTCAAAAATCCTAGAATTTTGTTAAAATACACGGTCAATTAACATTTGAAAAAGAGTAGCAAAGTCAAAGTTCTTGAGACCTGAGAGCAACCGATAGAACATGACCGATGCCCACAAAGAAGCTGCCTTCATTGGCCCGATATTAGTGGGCTGCAAACCAAATTAGCCCAGTACAAGAGAATGAATTTACCTGGACAACATTCTAACGTTGCCAGCATACTTCAATCATGCACTATGAAGCCCTAAACAACTTGTCACTTGTCAGTGTCACTGCTCCAATTTTCGTAAACTGACTATCAAATTTTATGAGAACTATACACAACCATGTAGAACTAACTATAAGCACTACTGTCTAAAGTTCGGCTCACGTTTTCTGCATTTCCTCCTCCCAAGCCGAGTCTTACAATCTATACTATAAGTTAAGGCGTGGGGCTCAGGCCAAATGAATAGTAGTACTATTCATGCACAAACTTTGAGGAGGAGTTGGGATTAGTGTTTATGTGTTGGGGAGTGTGTGCTGGGAAGAGAGATGTGTGATAGGAATTTTTGTGTGGGTGAGGTTGAGATTGGAAAAAAGCAGTGACGGAGCTAGGATTTTCTTGTCGTAGGGGCGAGATTGTACGGGGGTTCGGGGGCAGCGTCCACGAAAACAATTTTGGATCGTACAAGCAAACAAATGGATCGGATCTAGGCCGTTTAATTAAAAACTTCTTCATTGATCAAACTAAATGAACAATCATAATCATATATTAAGATCAAAATTATTAAATAAAAGGGACAACTTCATAAATGGTCCCTCAAACTTTTCGATTTCTGCAGATAGTCCCTCTACTTTGGACTTGGCCAATTTTGGTCCAAGTTTGAAAAAAATGGACGATTTTGGTCCCTGCCGTTAGTCAACCGTTAATTTTGACCGTTAAACGTCACATGCTTGTCACATATCCACACTTGGGGGGGGGGCAATTCTGGAAATGTATGAAAACAGGGACCAAATGTAACCAAAAGTTGTTTGGCTTACATCTGGTTTTCATACTTGCTCCTCCGCCTCCTGCTTCCTACTTTCTCAGGCTTAGATCTGGATTTTGGCCACAATGGCCACGACCTCCACGCCGGTACCGTAACCTCCATTTCCGCCGCCAACCTCGACCAACTCCAGGTTTAGGTCCGTTTCTCCCTCTCCCTCTCCCTCTCCCTCTCTCTCTAGATCTGCAATTCACATGGTACGCGCTGCTCTATGCTCCCTGATCTCTCTTCGAAAATCGATCGAAGAAAGAGAAATATTGAAGACTGTAATTGTGGTTCCATACTTTTTGAAATCCTTGTTCCATTGCGATTTTGAAGAAAGAGAAATATTGAAGACTGAAATTGTTGAGGAGATTGGTTTCTGAAACTTTGAACCGTGGGTTGGCTTGGTGGTGTTTATGGTTTGGGCTAGGAAAGAGTGAAGGTGAGTGCGAGAGAGTACCGTTCCGATCTGAGACGGAAGGGAGTAGTCTATTGTTCTATTTTATTTTTATTTGGGGGTTGTACATGTTTGATTTCAAGCTGTTTTGTTTAATTTGGGTGGGTTATGCGAGGGATTGTTAGAGAGGGAGAAGAACAGGAGCTGTTGCTGCTGGCGGAGGGAGTACTGTTTATTGAAATTACTGTTCTTGAAAACGTTGCCAACTTGTGTCGTATTTGTGTTGAAAACTTATCTCTCTCTCTCTCTCTCTCTCTCTCTCCAGATTTGCAATTTACATATTTGTTTCTTTCCATGTTGGTGCACAGAGATGAAGAGGGCGAGCCGGAAGTTTGTCTCTGATTATTGCTTACTGGTTACCCTCTCTTTCTCTCTCTCTCTCTCCGATTGTTGATTATTGGTGGTGTGTGGGAGATGGAGGTGGCTGGTAGTGGTGGCGGGTGAAATCACTAGCGATGGGAATGGTGGTTGTTTGAAATTTGGGTTTGAAATCTGGATTTAAGATTTGGATTTGAGATTTGGTAGTGGTTGTTGGTGGTTAGTGGTGGTGGTGATGACAATACTGGTGGTGATGGTGATTGTTGGGGGTGGTTGTTGGTGGTGGATGATGAATGTATGTAGGGAAGAAGGAGATGAAAGTAAATTATCCTTTTTACCCTTAGTTA
>JAOWAN010000054.1:9575704-9593470 GCA_028566635.1 Lobelia cardinalis | reverse complement strand
CTGCGACGTCTCAAGAGAGGTCGCCTATGCCAGGAGATAATCCCTCCATATTTGGCTAAGTCTTCAATCTGATGGCTGTGACCTTACTCGCGAGGTCCCTCAGAGCTCGCTAGGTCGCCAATACTTTTTGGTATCTTCATCATCTTTACAGTGTAGAGTTCTTCTCAGTTCAGGAGAATAATACGGCCCACATGTTAATGAAGAATAATATTTGCATGCTTCACAGTTTGCAGCTGTGAAATAGTTGATCTCATCTTAGATTACAGCTATATAAAAGCGCAAGAGTTAATATCGTCAAAACCTCGCCGTGGTTTACCTCTAACTTTTTTGGAATGTATTTTGTCACAATTGCTAGAGTTGAATTTGATTCAAACTTTTAATGAATCCCCACATAGCATAGTTTTTCTACCAATCCCCTACCTTTCCTAGCTTCTTTTATTTTCCTTACTCATAACTCATAACCTATACATATTCGAAGTGTCATCAATAGGATGTTGAGTTAAGAATGTGGGTGTTAACAAATCTGCTATGTTTATACCACCAGCATGTAGTGGGGAACAACTTGTCATACAGAAAAATCAAAACAAGTGTGGGTGGCTCTCAAATATTGAATCAGATTTCAAGCAAGTGGAAATTTTGCTTTTCTTAGATGGTTAAACAGTTAAAAATTTGAACCTAGGCCCCAACCAATTTCATACCAATTCTCTGCAACATTGAGGAAGCGAGGCTTTGAGAAGTGTTATAATCAAATGTACTTGGCCTGTACATAGGATCTTACACTTGCTGTTCGCTATGAAAATTCAAAGCCTTTCCATTGGGTACCTGTATTGACCCATGTGCATTGAGTTATGAGTTGAAAAGTCATTTTGGGCAGTTATTTCCCAATTCTGCTGTTTGAGATAGAGAAAGCAAAAGAACAAAAAAAAAAAAAAACAGAAGAATAATTCCCATTAGGTTCCTTCTATTGCATTTGCATTGTGAAGCCTTACCCTAGCCTGCAGAGAGCAGGGCGGGCTTACAAGCGACTCCTCCCACCCCCAAAAAAAAGAAGAGGAAAAGAAAAGCAATTCGAATGTTTTCTTTTAATTAAAATTTTCGCATGGGCATGCCTTTTTTGCTCCGTGAGAAAGGTTACAACTTACAAATCAACAGACCTGCCAACATCTTCTTTTAAAATAATATGTAAACTGGTAAAGTAAGAAATAAATTATTGAATGTGTTGTTTACACTGGTCATGGCTTTTTTGCTCCGTGAGAAAGGTTACAACTTACAAATGAACAGACCTTCCAATATCTTCTTTTAAAATAATATGTAAACTGGTAAATTAAGAAATAAATAATTCAATTGTGTTGTTTACACTGTTTTACTTGCTTAACGAAATTTATTTTTTTTGTTGATAGAAACTAGTTTATTAATATGGTTTGCTGATTTCATATTAACTTTGGTTATTGCCAGCATGGCCTTAAGATGCCTGGGTGTTAGTTTTTTGTGACTCCCATCTCTGCTGCATTCCATGTATGGGCGTATTTATTTGGGAGCTTTACACATGGATATTCATTCAGCTATGGAATGGTTTATTATGCCTTTGCTATTTGCTCATAAACCTCTGGATTCATGCAAGAGTGATTGTTAAATTTCTGGCTGTTGCCAATTTTCCGTTCTTGCTCATTCGCTCCTTTTACATCTTTTGTAATCTTGTATCAGAAACTTAGTTTTATTCTTGAAGTAACAGTTGTGTGTTTATACCATTTTCTCCTACCAGCCAGAGCATCAACAACTCATTGTGGATTCTGGTGCGTTGCCTCCTCTTGTGAATCTCGTGAAGAGACACAGGGAATGTTCTAGCTCTCGGGCTGCCAACAGTGTCATCCGGAGGGCAGCTGATGCAATCACTAACCTTGCTCATGAAAATAGCATCATCAAAACCTGTGTTAGGTTTGCTAATCCTTTATTTTACCTTCAGTATTCATATTTGTGTCTGTTCTCTTCAGTGCTCATCTGTACTCTACTTGTAGGTTGGAAGGTGGGATTCCACCTCTTGTTGAGCTGCTTGAATTTTCTGATACTAAGGTACAGCGAGCGGCAGCTGGAGCTCTACGTACATTGGCATTTAAAAATGATGAAAATAAGAATCAGGTAGGGATTATTTTCTGGAAGCTGGAACTATTTGCAGACGGATGAGCCTTCACTAAGTCGTACAAAATTTTTATTTTGCAGATTGTGGAATGCGATGCTCTCCCTACTCTAATTTTAATGCTCAGATCTCAGGATGCTGCTATCCATTACGAAGCAGTAAGACCCCCCCCCCCCCCACCACCTCATGCTTAGTTAACTTTCATGAACATGATTATGGTACTTGTACTTCCTTTCCTATTAGCTTCAGATTTTCCTGCATTTCAGGTTGGTGTAATAGGAAATCTCGTACATTCCTCCCCAAGCATCAAGAAAGAAGTTCTACTTGCTGGAGCGTTGCAACCTGTAATTGGGTTGTTAAGGTAACAATTATGGTGGAAGTTAATCAGCCTATTTTTCCAATTGTTTTTGCATTTTTTTTTTTTCTGATTTTTGGACCGGACCTCTGTTTTCCAAATCCATAATCTGCTTTGCACATTGCTATTCCCCACCTATCTATCCATTGGCGTTCTTTAATGCTTTTAATAACAGTTCGTGCTGCTCGGAGAGCCAAAGGGAGGCAGCATTGTTGCTTGGCCAATTTGCGGCCACGGATTCTGATTGCAAGGTTAATTGGCTAATATAACCCCATTTTTTGTAATGCATGTTTTGTTATTAGTTCATGGTACAATGCTTATGCTACCTCTAAGTCAGAAGAAGGTGGAATGAAAGATGAATTGGGTTTCTTATTCTTCTTCTTATTGTTATGGTTATTGTTGTTATTATTATTATTGTTGCTGTTACTTTATTGGTAAACAGGGTTATTGTTAAATACATACATACACACACACATATATATATTATATATATATACAAGGCCTTACTCCAATAATAACCAAATAAAAAAGGAATCAACCACAACCACTGGATCAGACACAAATCAAAAGTTGAGATTAGACTCAAACCTAAAAAAACGGTGACATATTATATGCAAATATAATGATGTCATATACAATAAAGCAAAGCTGAGGTAATGATGATATATCATTATCGCTCCCTCCCTCATTCTCTCTCCTCCCTCTCCCTGGCATTTTCTCTCTCCCCTCTCTCTCTCTCTCTCTCTCTCTCTCTGTCTGTCCCTGTGTCCTCTTTTTTCTCTCACTTCTTTTTTTTTCTTTTCTTTTCTAGTCATAAAAATAATTATTTTTAATCTCAAATAATAAAAGAGAATCAATAATATATTTTTTTCTTTTTTGGTTTTCTCAGACGATGAAATAACAATACTGATAAATGTAACTGAATAATCATAAAAAATAAGAAGCATGCAATAATTAAGAAATGCATTTGCATTGTAGACTTTTATCCGAATCATAATTGAAGATTTATTGTCAAAAAAAGGTCCAAACTTAGGGTGTCTACATGTATTTGTAGAATCTTAAGTTAATATTTGTAAATGATGTTGAATCTTAATGGTTCAAACTTGTTTCTCTTGAATCTTTGTTAGTATTTGTTGAATCATAGTATATTTCAATAACATTAATTGACAAGAGTAAACATTAGTCTAAGATTTAATACAAAATGGTCTAAGATTCAGCAATGGGGGACTATTGAACTAAGATTTAATAGACTTTGATCCTGGATTCAATAGAAACAGTTGTGGACAAAATTTAACATATTCGACTAAGATTCAGCAACGGGAGATTACTGAAATAGGATTCAATAGTCATTGTTCTTGATTTCAATGGAGAATCAGTTGTGTACAAAATATGACTATTCAACTAAGATTCAAAGTGTGTTTGATATTGCTTAATGAACCTCTTAATAAGTAGATTGCTTAATTATTCAACACCAAATACATTAAGAATGTTTGATAGACATTGCTGAATATGCGCTGAACGGCTTCGAAGAACACTGAATCAGCACCAAAATAGGTGCTTAATGTCAACATATCACTGAAAAAACAAGGACAAATTTTGCTAGCAGAGAAACTTGTGAGTGTGCGGGCATATAGTGAATTATAAAAAATAAATTATTCACAATTAGTTTTAGATAGTTTAAAGGAAGTATAAAATGTGAATATCATTTTTTAAATATCTGAAAATGAATTGATATTGGAAAGTGTTCAGTAATATTAAATTGAGAATGTACTCGGTTCATTTTTATGCGAGTATATTACAAGAAATTATTTTATGTGAAAAGAAAAATAGTACTATTTTTCAACCTCAAAATAGTCAATGTTAATCTTTATTATGTAAAAATTAAGAACGTTGTCTATACTTGTAAAATTAGTACTCCTTCCGTCCCAAAATGGGTCCCAAATTTTCTTGTTGAAAATTAATATAAAATTTAACCAAATTAATTTTTACAAAATATTTATCATGTTTTAGATTTTAATATTTTAGTCATAATAAGTATAATAAGTAATTTATCAAAATTATTATGTTTACATTCATTATAATATGTAATTCTTTATAAATATTTGGACAAATATTATTTAGGTTTGACCAAAATAAGTCAAAAATTGACACTCATTTTGGGACGGGGGAGTAATACTAGTACTCCCTCTGTCCAAAATGAGTGACACTTTTTGTTATTGATCAAAAATAAAAAGTGTCATTTTTGGGACGGATGGAGTACATTATTGGAATTGATACAACTATGACATGAAAAATAGGTATTTAAATATATTGATAGCAAATTAAGTCGAATGTAGTAATTTTGATATAATTTTTGGAACAATTTTTCTCAAGAGTATGATACATATATCGAAACAAAGAGTGTTGTGGTTTCGATAATTAAATCATTTAAAATATATGCACGTTTAAATTTTAATTTATATTGGAGTTTTTTAGATATTTTTTATTTATTCAACTATCTAGATTGGCAAAATCGGAAAATTACATAAATTCAGATGTTACTTAGCTTTATGTATGAAACAAACTTATCTGTTCAATATTCAACATTCAGCAATGGTTCTTAATAGATTCAGAGCATTCAGAAGTGTGTTCGGCATACAACATTAAGTTTTTAATTCTATCAAACAACCCCTCAGTGCACAATGGTTTGAAATTCAGCTTTTGGAGACCATTAAACTAAGATTCAATAGGCATTGATCTTGGATTTGATAGAGAAACATTCGTGGACAAAATATAACATTTCAACTAAGATTCAGTGCACAATTGTCTGAGATTCAGCAATTGTGGACTATTGAATTGAGATTCACTAGGTGTTGTTGTTGGATTCTATAGAAATATTTTATTGAAACGGTGAGTTTGAATACATCTCCTACGGCTACGGATATACTGACCAATATGAATGTATAAGATATCTTTTACTTTCAATTCTTGAGTTAACTTTTTAATTATTCATTCAACAAACTTCTAGCTCATTCAAATAGAAATATCTCATCATAAGAAACTCGGAATTGAAATCTGGTAACATATTTTTGTCCGGAATCGAATTTCCTTGCAAGCTGGACACATGATGAGTATTTTCGGAGTACGTATGCAGTCGAAATCTTCGTTCGAATGTCATAACGGCCAAAAAATCAAGGGGATGACTGAAACTTTTGTTGGACCACGATGAAGCTCTCAACAAGCAGCCTGTGCGTTCTTTTTGTGGGTTGGGGGAATGTTTAAAACTGCTAAATGGCTTTATTGTTCCTGCCTTTCAATTTAATTACAAAAATTCCACCTTGCATTTTTCAGATTCTAATCTAATCTAAGCCATTGATTCATTCTAATCTAGGGTTCTAGTTAGTTCTTAGTTTGTATTTTACAAATGGTTTTCATATAATCACCATCCTAAATATAATATATATATATATATATAGGGTCTTATTCCATTGAGAACCATCTTCGATTTGCGATACGATTTTTGGGTCTTCCGATTCTCGATACGATTCGCGGTTTGACAACTATGATTAGGACCCTTCAATTTATAAACCAATGGCTGAGATTTAAAATCTTAAAACTGCCCAATTAAAAAAAAAAACGGTGGCATGACTTTTAATTACGTAGACTAGTTTGGACATTTTCGTCATTTAGTAAAAAACTTCCTTCTCTCCTCAACCAGTCTCTAAGTCTTCATTCTCTCTCTACATTCTCTCTAAGAAGGATACAACACCTAATGGAAACCCTAAGTATTTAAAGTTTTTGTTTAGAAAAAACATATACGTACACAAAAAGCTAGCATTCAAGCATTTTCTAACAAATACTACTAATATTGCAAGTATACAATTCACCAGAAAGTAATATTGCGATTTATGAGCACAAAAAATAAACAAAAATAGAGTTTGAAACCCAAACCTGCTTTTTCCTTGTTTCCAGAGGCCATTTTTGTTGAGGAAGGAACGAAAATGGATTTTCAAAGGCGAAATGCAGAACGAAAGACTTCGACGGAGAAGTGACGGTGAAATTCTTCGAAACTTCGAAATCTGAGCGGTAATAGACACTGAAACGCTTCAAAATGGAGTTCAGACGGCGCCGGAGACGAAAAAACCGATGATCGTCAGAGATTTTGGCTTAGAGTACGAGCGGTCGCCGGCAGTTCGGGATTAGAGTGATAATGTAGAGAGAGAGAGTTTAGAGAGAGAATGAAGACAGAAACTAAGAGCGCGGTTGAGGAGAGAAGAAAGTTTTTTTACTGAAGGACGAAAATGCCCAAACTAGTCTACATAGTTACTAGTCATGCCACCGTTTTTTTAAAAATTGGGCAGCATTGGTTTATAAATCTAAGGGTCCAAATTAGTTCCTAATCTAAGATGGTTCTCAATGGAATAAGACCATATATATATATATATATAGGGGTTTAATCCATTAGGAAGCTATATAGATTAGGAATTTTAGGAACCAATTATAATCATTGAATTAGGAAATTAATGGCTGAGATTTAAAATAAAAAACGCTGATGGGTTGTAAAACGTGCGGTGGCACGTTATGTAATTATGTAGTCTACTCTGGGCAAATTGGTCATTAAGCAAAAATTTCCTTCTCCCTCAACCGCACTCAGCCTCTCCCGCATCATTCTCACAGCCTCTCTCTACATTCTCTCATATGAAACGCCGGCGACCGCTCGGAACCCCAGCCCTAATCATCGCCAATCTTCAACCTTTTCGGCTTCAAGTACTTTCGACGACTTTCTCTCTCATTCTCCTTTGTTACTCTCTCTCTCTCTCTTCCCTTCATTCTCACTCTGAAGTACGAACCATCGGCAAACACCCCTAATTTGAGATGAAATCATTACTTTTTCTTCTACGACGCCGTCCGACCAGCATTACGAACCGTTTCACCGTCGGTACCTACTTATATTTCGAAATTTTCGAAGGATTTAACATTCGGTTCGTCGTCAAACTATTCCAGTTTCCATTTCGTCCTTCAAACTCCATTTTCGATATCTTTGAGTGAAAAAGCCGGTTAGGGTTTCAAAACTCAATTTTTGTTCGGTTTTTGTGTTTATAAATTGCAAATATTAGTTCCTTGTATCCAAATTTACGAAATCAATGGCTTCTGGTTAGGGTTTCAAACTTTATTCTTCTTCATTTTTGATATAGTTATGGCTTCTGTCAGGTTTTCTATAGTGCATAGGGTTTCTCTTTGGATTTGTATAGTGCTTAGGGTTTGTGTTAGTAGTTGTATTTGTATTTGATTTTATCTAGCATAGGGTCTTGAAAAATGATTTTGCAAAGTAAAAACCTCAAAGGATACACAAAATACAGAAAATCAAATTTGATTTTCTTGTATCCTGAGTACAGATTATCGTATTCTTATCTATTTGTGATTGATTTTTACTTTGTGCATTGTGTCTTGAAAAATGATTTTGCAAAGTAAAAACCTCAAAGGATACACAAAATACAGAAAATCAAATTTGATTTTCTTGTATCCTGAGTACAGATTATCGTATTCTTATCTATTTGTGATTGATTTTTACTTTGTGCATTGTGTAGCCTAATTACATACCGACTTTCTTGTATCCTTGGCTAAGAGCTTTGAAATTTATGTGTAAATTTCAATTCTTGTATTATGATTGTCATTTTTGTATCCTAGTTATTTCTCAGTTATTATCTTGTATCCTGATTGTCATTGTTGTATTCTTGTTATATTCTTATATTGTAGATATGTTTTCATATATCTAGCTAATTTTAAGTATACATTTCCCGTATGAATCCTAACTAGTTATTTTTTTTTCTTATGTGTTTCAAAATTATGTGTTGCATTCAGGAGATGTGAACTAATTCATCACTGAACAATCACGTTTTTCCTTTCTAAACTTCTCTCAATGTTCCTTCTCAATCCCTTCTATCTTATCTGATTCTATCTTCTTCTTACTCTCTAAATTTCTATTCAAATATATCTTGAAACTCTTAATGGTATTTCTTGTATCCAGGTTTTCTTTTCTTGTTTCCTGATATTATTATTGGTATAAATTTGAGACTACGTTGATATTCATGTGTCCTATTTTGGATTTCTTGTATCGTGGTTCAGTTTTTTCGTATCCCGCCAGATGACCCTAAAATTTTAAATTCTAAATTTGAGCATATGTGTTCGTTTCTAAAAGCAATGGAACACAGGATGAGACACCAAATGGGATAGTAAAAATGGACACATATGCTCAAATTTATAATTTAAATTTTAGGGTTATTTTTTAAACGGTTGAGATTCGGTTTAGAAAGATGGGACAAAAAATGGGATACCAAATGAGATAGAAAAAATAGGACATGAATATCAAGATCTCTCAAATTTCGCCGGGATACGGAAAAACATAACCAAGATACAAAAAATCCAAAATAGGACACATGAATTTCAACGTAGTCTCAAATTTATACCAATAATAGTAGCAGGAAACAAGAAAAGACAACCTGGATACAAGAAATACCATTGAGAGTTTGAAGATATATTTGAATAAAAATTTAGAGAGTGAGAAGAAGAGAGATAGAATCGGATAAGATAGAAGAGATTGAGAAGGAGACCTGAGAGAAGTTTAGAGAGGAAAAACGTGATTGCTCATTGATGAATTAGTTCACATCTCCTGATTGCAACACATGATTTTGGAACACATAATAATAAAATAACTAGTTAGGAAACATGTAAACATTAGCTACGATACATCACACGAAATGTGTACTAAAAATTAGCTAGGATATATGAAAACATATCTACAATATAAGAAAATAACTGAAAAATAAGTAGAATACAACAATGACAATCAGGATAGAAGATAATAACTGAGAAATAACTAGAATACAAGATTGACAATCATAATACAAGAATTGAAATTTACTGATAAATTTAAAAGCTGTTAGCCAAGGATACAAGAAAATCGTATGAAATTAGGTTACACAGTCCACAAAGTAAAAATCACTGAACTGATCACAAATAGATAATAAGGATACGATAATCTGTTATAAGGATACAAGAAAATTATTGTTTGATTTTCTGTATCATACATTAGAGTTTGTGTATCCTTTGAGGTTTTTACTTTGCAAAATCATTTTTCAAGACACTACAATAGATAAAATCAAATACAACTACTAACACAAACCCTAAGCACTATACAAATCCATAGAGAAACCCTATGCACTATAGAAAACCTAACAGAAGCCATAACTATATCAAAAATGAAGAAGAACAAAGTTTGAAACCTTAACCAGAAGCCATTGATTTCGTAAACTTGGATATAAGGAACTAATATTTGCAATTTATAAACACCGAACGAAAATTGAGTTTTGAAACCTTAACCTTCAGGAAGAAATGGAGACCGGAATAGTTTGACGACGAACTGACGGTTAAATCCTTCGAAAATTCCGAAATATTAGTAGGTACCGACGGTGAAACGGTTCGTAATGCTTGTCGGATGGCGTCGGTGAAGAAAAAGTAATGATTTCGTCTCGGATTAGGAGTGTTTGCCGGCTGTTCGTACTTTAGAGAGAGAATGAAGGAGAGAGTAACATAGGAGAAAGAGAGAAAAAGTTGTCGGAAAGTAGTCGGAGCCGAAAAAGTTGAAAATTGGCGATGATTAGGGCTGGGAATCCGAGTGGTCGCAGGCGGTTCGTACGAGAGACCTTAAAGAGAGAGACTGTAAGGAGAGAATGAAGAGGGAGAGACTGAGCGCGATTGAGGGAGAAGGAAATTTTTGTTTAATGACCAATTTGCCCAGAGTAACTACATAATTACATAACGTGCCACCACACATTTTACAGCCCATGAACGTTTTTTATTTTTAATCTCAGCCATTAATTTTCTAATTCAATGGTTATAATTGGTTCCTAATCTATATAGGTTCTTAATGGAATAAACCCCTGCTCTAATGAGAATTTAAATATTTTTAGATTCGTGGAACCAATTTAGATTCAATAGTATTACTCTTAGATCAGTATTGGTTCTCACTATATTTGGGTTGGAGTAGACCATATATATTGAGGCTTATTCAAATAAAAATCTAACATATAAACCTTGCGAACCACTAGGATTCAACAATTTGAAATTTGTCGAGCTTAGTTAAAATAACACTAAAATCCCCAAATATCAACTAAGATCCACAAATATCAAATTCTTGGATCCTAGTGGTTCGCTGGTTTTTATATGAACAACTACTTATATATATGTATTGGTGGGTGAGTGGGGTGAGGAAGGAATGTTGGAGGAATTGATTTCCATTAGTTAAAGCTTGAGAAAGCCATTGTTTTCATCTAAGTACGGTTTCGTCCTCGTATCTCCCTCATTTTTGGTGGCATCTTTTGTTGCCCCACAAAAAGGCAAATTTTCCATATTCACTTGGTAAGAGCATATGCATGATTCTGCTACTCATTTGCCTATGCTCAACCACCCTTCTTGATTACACTTCAATTAGAAGCTTTTCTTTCCACTGTTTCTTTGTGTGCTACTTTCTCTCTTCTTCCAACTTTTGTTTGTCCCCTCCCTGAAATTATAGATTGTTGCAGGTGCATATTGTTCAAAGAGGTGCTGTTAGACCATTAATTGAGATGCTTCAATCCCCAGATGTGCAGCTCAGAGAAATGTCTGCCTTTGCTCTAGGGCGGTTGGCACAAGTTAGTATTTGTTTCTCATGGCAACAACATTATGTATGAATATCATCCAGTCTCTTTCTTCATATTTATGGTTGCAGAACTTAAATTGTGATTGGTCTGCAGGGTGTGTCCAGCCAACATTTCTTACTTCCCCTTACCTTTGGATTAGTGTTGTGATGAGCAGGATTAGTAAGAGAGACGTGAGAAATTTGTGGGACCAAAGAGAGAAGGTGAAATCAAGTGAGAATGAAAAACCTGTGAACAGCTCTGGTGATGGAGAGAGAGTGTTTGCGGGGATTAAAAGAGATTTTTAATTGGCGGGGAGCCTAGGACAGAGGGGTAACTGCAATAACAATGATGGAAACAATGGCATGGAAACGAAAGGCATATAAAGCAATAGGTTGTATACACTATAGACCAGTGATATTTTTAGGTGAAGAAATGAAAAGATCTGAACTAGACAAATTTTGGGCAAGTATTATGTTTGTGTAGGGGAGAGAGGCCCTTTCCACCAACATGATTTGATACTGAAAGCACTTGGTTGAAGTTAAAGAGACTTAAGTCTTCGTTTTTTCTGACCCATTTTAATTATCTCGTCAGTAAAAACAACTTATGTTTCATCATACACGGCAAAACAAAGGTATCTGAAAATAGGAATAAGTTAAGAATAGTAATACACGTGAACGTGCATTTTTTCAGTAGGATAGTAAAAGCATATATAGAAAAAGGACTGGACAAAGGGACGGCATAACTAGATGGATTTCAAATATGAATTGCTAAAGAAAAGGCTTGAATGATGCATCCATAACAAAATGTGTATACCTTATGATTACATATATTGTCGATTTGTTGTTGTTTTACATCCTCAAGTGTTTGAGACACTGTAGTAAGTTTTCTTAGTCGTCCTTTTTATTTTATAATTAGGTAAATCTTTTGACTGAAATATAGGCTCTCCTAAAGTTTAAAATTTAGTGTTGACAAATTGATACAATTTGTTTGGGAACTCAAGAAATGAAAATTAGATAAATAGAATAATATGTTACAGATAGCATCGACAAAAAAGGGTTAAAAGAAGGTATTTGAAGGTCAATTGTAGCATGTTACCCTTTCATTTGACCAAGTGTATTTAGCCTCCCCGCCGTATCTATATCATATGTATATAAAAGAATGTAAGATGCAGTTTCGATTTACTTGTATTTGGCTTGAAAAAGAATTCTGTTTGTCCAGGACCCACACAACCAAGCTGGTATTGCACATACCGGTGGTTTGGCACCGTTGTTAAAACTACTTGATTCGAAAAATGGATCTTTGCAGCATAATGCTGCATTTGCTCTCTATGGACTTGCAGATAATGAGGTATTTTTTAGTTTGATTTATATGCATGTCATTTTCTTGTGAATGGTGTCGTCGGTGTTCGTTAGTCTAAGCCCCCCTCCCGACCGGGATGTATACACATTTTACAAAGAAGGAAAAAAAAAAGCGTTGTTTTTCTGTTGAACGAATCAAGCTGTCATATGACTAGCAATGTTCTTCTGCTGAACGAATCAAGCTGTCATATGACTAGCAATGTTCTTCTGCTGAACGAATCAAGCTGTCATATGACTTGCTACTCTTATCACTACTCTGAAGCCTACGAGTAGTTAATACTGAAACAAATGTATCTCGCTTCGAGTGTATAAATGACATTAACTAGTACTCCCTCTTTCCCAAAATTGGTGTTCACTTTGAAAACTTTCCCTTGTTGGAACTTAAGGATCATAACCACAAACTTTTCAATGACCCGCAAACAAATTGTGGCACATATTAATAAAGTCAAATGTTCTCCTAAAACTATGTGTCAATTCAAACATGACACTTAACACTGAATGGAGGGAGTATTTGACTATATAGACACTCTGTTTGTGCATGTTGTCAATTGACTTTAATGTTGAATGTTGACTATATATAAGCTTCATTTTTTGAAGTTTGTGACGCTTTCAAGTTTCAATAACATCTTGATCCTATAGTGACCATTCTTGAGAATTGCAGCTTACAATATGTTCATATAGCTTCAGCGTACACACACACACCCTCCTGAGGACTAGCAAAGTGCTTCGTTATCCCCCCCTAATTACTTGATCCAAAATAGTTTCCTCTTGAATGCATTTTCTTAAAAATGTTCTTTTCGTACCCCTTAGGGTTAGATTGCGGCTTTAGTCTCATCACCGGTTAAAAGTGTTTTATGTTTTTGGACTGTTGAATTAATACTGTACTTGTTTGTTGGTACTACAGGACAATGTATCTGACTTTATTAAGGTGGGAGGGGTTCAGAAGCTTCAAGATGGAGAGTTTATTGTACAAGTGTGTTTGTTATACTGCCATTATGAGTTAGTAGTTAGGGTGCAGAGTTATTCTTTTTGCATATCGTAGCTCTGCATAGACCTTCAATAGTCTTCCTACTATTCTGTCTTTCACCCATTGGCAAATAAATACCTTTTGCAGGCAACAAAAGATTGTGTTGCGAAGACATTGAAAAGGCTAGAGGAGAAGATTCATGGACGAGTAAGTATTCAAATCATTGCTTCAATGCCATCCTCATGATCTTTTTCTGAAATGCTTTAGGCTGTGTTTGACTATCAGGTTTGAAGGTTTTGGATTTTTGTTTCACCTTTCTCATTCATTGGCCCAACAATCTCTGTTTCTTTCTTAGTTTTTACTTTCAAAACTCAAAACTAAAACCACAATATCCAACCAAAAAATGCTTTGTTGATGTTTTAAAACTTACAAACTTTCGCTCATTTTTAGGTTTTGAACCATTTGCTATACTTGATGCGTGTGGCGGAGAAAGGTGTCCAGAGACAAGTTGCTTTAGCGTTTGCCCATCTTTGCTTATCAGGAGATCAGAGGACCATATTTATTGACCATAATGGCACGTTGTTTTCCATATTCATCTATAAGGATTTAATTGCCAGTGCTTTCCTACTGCTGGCTTAAGATGGCTGATTCCTGTTTTACATTTAACTTCTTAGAGCAGGACTTGAATTGCTGCTTGGTCTTCTTGTTTCAACGAGCCCAAAGCAGCAGCTTGATGGTGCTGCAGCTCTCTATAAGTTGGCCAATAAAGCCATGACTCTCTCCCCTGTCGATGCTGCTCCTCTGTCTCCAACCCAAAAGGTCAAAAGTTTTGCTCTCCCTCTCCTCCCTCCCTTCCTCTCCTCTCCTCTCTCTTTCTCTCTCTCTCTCTCTCTCTCTCACACACACACACACACTCTCTCTCTCTCTCTCTCTCTCTCACACACACACACATGTATATATATGTGTGTATTTGTTGATTTCCCCTCTCTTTTGAGGGGTTTTGGTTTCTGTATGTCTTAGTTCTGTTATTTGAAGTAGGTTTATATGGTTTGTGGGTGCATAACTGGACATACCTAGTTTAAAGGAAGAAGTTTTCAATTCTTTGTCAGGAGGCATCCTTTTAGTGCATTTTTATGGGTCCTGTTGAAAGGAGTTTCCATTTAAAGTAGCTCTTTTACATTTAAAGCCAGGGACCTGGCTGAGATCTGGTGTGCTACATCTGTAATGTAGTTCATGAGTTTCAGTATTTTCATTTTGGTATTTTTACTTGCATTTGTTGCCTTTCTCACACAGTAATCAAGCTGTCATTTGGGTTCGTTTACTCTTGCCACAAACTGGTACCTAATAGCACTCAATATATTGCATTTCCACCAGTAAACTGACTTTAGTGCATCAATAACCTCTGATCATCTCTTAGAGTATATTTATTGCATCAGGGGTTGGGGGGGGGGGGAGAAAAGAAATTGACTATTAAGTCAAGAAGTGCGACAAAAGGACGAAGTGGGAAACATTAAAAAGTTCTCTCATAGCAACTGTCCCATCTGTTAGCTGAAGCCCTCAAACATGTCATTTGACTCCATCAAAAGGTGATGAAAAATACTGATGCTGAAGTTGAACAACTGAAAGAACCAACAGATCATTAACATAGCCCATTCTTAAGATCTTACTGTCCTTGCCATGCCTGAATCCTCAACTGCCATTTAGAAGCAATGTTGATTTATACATTGTGTATCATGAAGAACATTTTATGTTGTTATTCACTCCTGTCTAATTTCCTATCCTCACATAATTTGTTTCTCCCGTCATTTGCATATTTCAGCATGAGATTGTCAAATGAAGTTGTGCATATGCGACAAAAGTTTATCTGTATAATTAACGACATTCCTTTAACAGGTTTATTTGGGGGAACAGTACGTAAACAATGCTACATTATCTGACGTCATCTTTCTAGTTGAAGGTGGTTGCAATCGTTTGTTTATTTATTTCATTTGCACAACCTGCTGTATGGGTTCTTTTGATGTTCACTTTGCATTGCAACCCTCCTATTAGGGAAACGGTTTTACGCCCATCGGATTTGCCTACTTGCTTCCTCAGATGCATTTCGTGCAATGTTTGATGGTGGCTATCGGGTGAGCATATTCGTGTAAAGCTTCCATCTCCTGCACTCTGTTTTAAATCATACCAAAAGCATTTTCATTGGTCATGAACTGCCATTGGAGTTCTTACATCTGCTTGCACATTTGTCTTACATCTTTGAAAATCTGAACATATTACAGGAAAAGGAAGCGAGAGATATAGAGATTCCCAATATTAGATGGGAAGTGTTTGAATTGATGATGAGGTTATGCTTGTTTCCATATTTGTCATATTGCACCATAAATGATTCTTTAGAAGTTCTCACTTCTCACTGTTCATGGCCTGTTTTTTAAGCAGGTTCATTTACACTGGATCGGTGGATGTGAGGTCAGATATTGCTCAGGATCTCCTCAGGGCAGCTGATCAGTATCTGTTAGAGGGTCTTAAACGTCTGTGTGAATATACTATTGCTCAGGTGAGCTAAGAAGTTTCTCATTTACTATTGATTTGCTCGGCAGTTTCTGCTGATGGCTAAAACTCATTTACCTTATTGTCAGGATATATCGTTGGAGAATGTTTCAAGCATGTATGAGCTTTCAGAGGCTTTCCATGCTGTGTCATTGAGGCATAATTGCATAGAGTATATCTTGGAGCACTTTGACAAGTTGAATTCTAGACCCGGGTATTTGCTACTTAAAACTCTGCCTTTTCCCGCTTGTTCTTATATGTGATTTGCCTAAAACATGTAGCTGCTTTTGTTTTTCTGAAACGTGAAACTGTGCCTTTTCCTTCTTGTGGCTTACAACTTAGATCTCCAGGTTCTCGCATTTAATCCTCTGCATGATACCCGATATCCACAGTTACTTTGATAAAGCGCTTTCTAGACATAACAGACACAACTTACATCTATAAACGGCGGCTGTTAATTCTCCATTTCTAACCACCGATGCTGTACAGAAGATGGTTCACTATCTTTCTTATTGAGCAAGAGAATCCTCAAATGATGATTGTATGATGCCACAGTTTACATTGTTTGTTAACACCAAGTTCTACAAGTAGTGGACTTGTCTTAGATCTAATAGTTTTGATCCCTGTAATTTTTCCAAGCAGCGTTGACTAACTGGGTACTGACGTACTAGTATAGAACATGTTAGGAACCCTTTTCTTTTGTGTAAAGACAAGGCAGCATCACAAATGCAGCCATGGCTTTTCTAGTTGTCATACCAGTCTAATTTTCTCATGTGTAAATTCAGCAACCACGAATTCTGATTTTATGTGCACACTCCAACCTTTCCTGCTGATCCCACAAGCATGAGCTCTTTTTGTGAATACATCTCCCTATTGTAGTTCATCCACTCGTATTTATATTAGTAAGAGATGAAGTTCTTGTAAACAACACTTTTTATTTAATTACATGGTTAAATAAGAAAAATCCCCAATTTAATTCGCGATTCAGGGAGAATCACCTCGTGAGTTTTTTTTTGTAAGAGAGCCTACCTATGAAATCTTCGTTGACTGATTGTCAGTCTTACGAAGGCATGAAAATGACTAGAATAGCCTTGTGAGATATATATTATATAATATTATATAAATTATACAATATATTATATTATAAATTATATAATTTATATAATATTAAGATTAATATTAGTTTGTGTTTTTTTTAATAAAAAATAGAAAAAATATGTTAAAAATATATATTAAATTAAAGAAATATAAAAAACAAAAAATATGTATGAAAATTAAAAATATGTATAAAAAATTATATAATTAATCTTAATATTAAATATATTATTATTAATAATATTATTAATTATTTTTATCTTATTCTATCTTACCCCTCGGACCCCACCACCACCAAAACAAGTAAAGAAGCAGCCTTTCCTTTTTTTTTTAGTTGAAGTTCAAATGTTAATAAAAACATCAACATTAGGACACGAGCAAAAAGGCATAATTTCCCATTATGTTACTGACGTTTGACCCAGGTGTCAATGTTGCCACTCACCTTTAATTTGTTTTAATTTGACCCTGAACTATTTTAATTTTTTCAATTATACTATTACACCCAATTTGATCTACTGACTCCTACGTGGACATAACTTTTGGGAGAAAATGAGTAAAAGATTAATTTGCCCTTGAAAACCACCCCAACCTACCTATAACCAAACCTAAATACCCAAACCCTTTTCCCCCTCCCCCCTCACACTCGTACTCCCCCG
>JAOWAN010000054.1:9465560-9481893 GCA_028566635.1 Lobelia cardinalis | reverse complement strand
ATCCCCCCCCCCCCCCCCAACCCTCTTTTTTTTTTTTTTCAAAATTATTTCCCAACATGAAATTAGACATATTAATGCCCAGTGCCCACCTCATCATCCATAAACATCTTTCATGCACGATCTCTATATTTGTCATAAGCCCCAGGGCATATGGTGCAGTGGCAAAGGGAGGGCGGATAGGGCTCAGTGCGGTAGTGTGCAGAGTTCGATTCCCCTTAAGTGGAATTGACTCTGTTACAAGCGGGAGTAACCTAAAGATGAAAGTGCTGAGCCTATTCGTTAGCTCTCCACCCTGACTCCTGCGCTACACATCCTGCGATTTACCTCCTCCACGTTGGCTTACTACAGGGTCGGTGGGACTCCCGGGGTTGGAGTTCAACCTTTTTTTTTTTTTTCTATATTTGTCATAAAAGATACCAACCTATTCATGTAGATGAAATGATTGGAGAATTGAAGTGGAGAGTATCTTTAATAGTAGGAGTATCCCATAACCAGATTTCATGTGGAGTAATATAATTAATTTCTAAAAGCGAAATGATTGGCAGAGCAAAAACTTATACCAAATTAATTCTGTGCCTCCAATCACAGTAAATGAAGACCATTGGATCAACAGGTTCGCAATTAGATTGTAACACGTCATTTTTTATCCCTTCTTAATGCGTGAGACTTTTATATTACTTTCAGGACGCTTAAAAGTAAACGAAAGGAGTATAAAATTTTCAATTGTTGTGTAATGTACAGAACAAAATAATAATTTTAAGGCACCTTTTTTTTTTTTTTTTTTGGTTCTCGTTTTTAAAGGTTGGAAGGGATATCGGCGGGCTTGCGAAGTTGAAAGCAAATGGAATGAAATATTTTTTTAAAAAGAAATAATAATTTCTCCCATTGTCCCTCTTTCCCATTATCGTAAAGCAAGTAAAGTGAGTTAAATTTTTTGTAGTTCAAACCCATGTTTTTGCTTGCTCTATAATGTCCGTCGGCTAGGGGCAAAATTTGATGAGCGCTTAGGCTCTCGGTGTATTAGGATTGTTCAATGCACATAAATGCTATAATTTATGTACATAATGTGATATAAAATGCATATAATAATTATGACCATACTAATGGTATAATTTATGTACATTTTATATTTATGTTATGTGCATAATTTATAGTCTTTATGTGTATTGCACTCGGTATACCAACTCTCAGCTAGGCAACAATATTCAAAGAAGTTGAATAGAGAGAATCCACAACATATTTGACCTCAACAACCAACAGTATAGATTTCCATTGAGAATTTTGTCTGCAGGGGGAACAAAAGGAATTTTTTAAAGATTTTGGCGATCTTTTTTTACTTTTGATTTCAAAAAGAAGGATGACACAATTTCCATCCATCATTCTTGCATATTCAAAGGGAAACAGAACCATAATTCATGGGCGGCTGCGGCTGTGGCTGTTTCTAGCTCTGCATAGGTGAGGCCTAAAATCAGTTTCAGGTTCCTTCCCATAACCCTGCATGAATTGATCTTTCAAACCACACTTGTGTTTTTTTATGACTTTTAAGTAAAGTGATTTACTTTGAGTTTTGCCTAATTTACTTGAATTATTCCACTAATGACTGAACATCACAAATCCAATTAGATGCAAGTCTTGGATTGCAATTATTCTTGCCTTCAATCAAGGGAACTACATTCCTTGAGTACCCTATGTTTACTTTTCTTTCTTCCTACTGTTGAGGGCAATGGGAATGGGTGGTCTGTACAAGAAAAAACTATATTAAAATAAGATGAGACAGTTTAGAATGCAAATTGAAAGTCAAATGAGAGAGATCATAGGACATAACATCGAAAAATTAGTCGATGAAACTCACACCATGTCATTAGGAAGACATGGTGCGACAAACTAATAAGATTTTAAAACTTGGGGTAGTGAACGTGAAATTCATATAACTACCTGAAAAAAATAAGATGACTATTGTCGAGAATTTGACAATTATACCGTCGCTAATATGCAGCATTAGCGATGCAATCAACTGCACAAAATGTATAGCGACAACTGTTAGATGAGAAGAGCCCACTGGTCGCAAAACAATATTGCAAAAAGTGTTTGTATTATTCGAACTAGGCAGCCTTAATTTGCAGGCTTTGCCATCCTTTCCAAGTTATAATTGAGAGGAATAGAAACAAATATAGCCCAGTTAGGATGAGTTAGGTATACATTTCTGGAAGAATCACTTCTAGAGTTCAAAATCACAATTGAGGGTGTAACATGCTCAAAAGAGATTTTAAAAATGTATTAACATTATAAACAAAAAGATATAAATACTGTTTCTATAATATTATCAGGTGGACCACATGGAATTAATACAATGGGAGATGATCACCTTCCCCAATTCATCATATGGCCAAATAGCCAGTATGTTTATATCATTATATGCAACACTTTCACCACGAAAAGAGAACAAGAGAGGAAGAACAACAGATACAGGTACATTAGAAACTCATTAAATAAGACGAATTTTCCTCGTCAGGACTTGCATTATGGTTACAACCACTAATGAAAATGCTGGCTGTAACTGCTTGCTTCTCAATAAAATGCAGATCCGTTGGAGATGATTCCCCTCCTTACAACTGACTTGGGCTCTACTCATGTTCCACATGGGCATGAATTTTTTTTCTGTGATGTATACAAACTTTCATTTGCCTGGGAATGCAAACCTTAGATCTCTTTCACGATTAATGAATCGGTCTTTTGGAGATGATGTCTTTACTACACCTGCCTGGCGCATAATCTCTGCAACATGAGGTTTAAATACTAACATCTGTTAATGTTCATTGTCTAATGACCCTCCAAGGGGCTTATGAAGAGAGACAGACGGATCATACAAACATAGTAATCTATCTACTCACCCACACTTGCGCAAATGGAAAGCTACACCAGTGGATATGGTCTAACCAATTACTAGGAAATTACTGTAGAAAATAATTCTACTTGAAGGATTTCAGCAGAAGATTCTACTAGCTAGAGCTAGAGGTGTCTAAAAGTGGTAATGTCCACAAACCTAAAGAAAATTGCAAAATCCATGGTTCCTTGTATGAGATTAAATGGCCTTTCAGAATTTTATTTTATTATCTAGTCTACCAGTATTTTTGTGTGTGGTAAAACTGAGGATTCCCTTGGTGGGTGGTTGGTAGTGGGGGTGAGTGGAAAACCTCCAGCGAGGTTATGGACAATTTTTAGGCCATTAGTTGCTCAAGCTTTTAGGCGTGCTAGCGCGTTATCTAAAGTTCCACTCTCCACAAAAAGACTGGTAGAGTAGAACTTGAAGTTTTCAGCTTGGCCTTGGCAGTTGCGTCGGTTATGGCTTATATACTATTCTGTCAGCCTGCTTGGTGCACCTTGGGTTCTCCATCCAGTGCATCCACCTGCTTTCAAGTGCACGTGGTGGGGGAGACCGGGAGAGTGTACTGGCGCAAAATTGGCATACACAATATGTGAATATTATTCAAAATATTTTGTAAAAATATATCATGATGTGATACTTTATCTGTTATTTATTACATTTTCTTTTTTTTACTCATTTAAGGCTAAGAAGATTTGAGTACTTGTATTTCAAAGTGGTAGGGGCGTAGGGCAGTTATTTTACAAAATGTCTATTAAGTTTCTAGGTCACTATCAGGTACTTACAGGGGCAATTTAAGCAATCTGAAAAAAGGGTTTCATTTTGAACCCTCCCTTTGTAGTAGTAATAGACAGATGCTATTTTTTTGCCACGTTCATGTTCTCAAGGTTTGAATTGGAGCACAGCTGGTGATTTTATATTAGGTAAGTAATACAGGTTAGTCTTTTCGCTAATGCAGTTATGACAGCTCCCAAAGCAATGGGCAGTTCTGCAGAACCATGAAGTACAAATTCTTAGATATCCAATTGCTTCAGCAAAGGTTTAAAAGCTACAGTGACATTAGCATTGAGCTCGACTCAACTTTATTGGATTTTACCCAAATTGAGGTTGGATACATTGACTATCAACACTAGCGAAGTGAAATAATGAATTACCCCATTACGCCGTGGTGATCTAACTAGGTGTTCTACTGAAACAAGCAGTACGAATGGAGCATGAATTTGGCAGAAACTCCGACGCTTGCAGGCACGCAGAGTTGGAAGAAGTTAAAACTCAATTTGGCACAATATTTATATCCATGCGCATACTTGGAAGAGGAAATTGAGAACAAGGAAAGATTTTGGAAGTCAACTCTTTATGTAGAACACTATTGACATGGATCAAACACCATAGCATATTGTAATCTCAGGAAAGAACAGCATGTTAAAATCCAAAGTGCTTTCAAAAGTTCATGCCCTTGAAATTCTAAGTTGCTAGCAGAAGCACAACAATGATTTTAGTTCTAAACTTTTAATTATTAAATATCAAATGTGTGCCACTAGAAATGAGACTCCCCTACAGGCTACAACCAGAAGCTCAATTTGTTTTCCTCCTTTCCTCAAATAAGAAAAAGAAGCATGAAACCTCTAATAAAACTCAAGTGAAAATAAAGCTTACTAAGCATGTCATATTCTCATATGAAGTGCTTTTAAATTGTTTAAATTTCATCAGACAGCGAGAGCAAGTTCTATTACCTTTTGCATGTCCTGACTTAGTTGACAGTGTAAGTGTCTGGATGGAAGGTTTTTTTTTAGGTTTGGCTTTTTTGTATGATTTTATGGTTTTTAATTTAGTTTCGGTTTCTTCCATTTTTACCCTTGAGAGATATGTGAAATTACATTATATGATTTGAGAGAAAGAGAGAGAGTGGTAGTTGTGATTTGATGTGATGTTTGATATGATATAAAGGTGGGTATAGGGGTATGTAAAATTAATAGGTATGAGAGAAAACCATGATTTTTTAAACCAACCTAGTGAACGAAAAAACATTTTTGAACCTACGATTCAAAAAATCGATCTATTGAACGCACCCAATTTCAAATGTTTACCCAAAATAAACAACCTAAAGTAGACCGTGGAAGATACCTTGGTGGTACAAAAAAGTACTCCCTCCGTTTCGTTTTAATTGTCCTAAAAGCGACTTTTTTCCCTCACAACATGTTGCTATCCTGGGCAATTAAATCGAAACGGAAGGAATAGCATTTTTGGCTTGGAATATCGTAATCAAGTAAGAAAAAACTTGCCTCTTTTCCTTTCAAGTTCTTCGGCGAGTTCTTCTTTCCATTTTCTTTGTCTCTCAGAGAAGCTTGCACTTAAGATTGAAACAAATTAAGCTTCAGGTTCAAGAGTCAAATTACAATAAAAACACCTAAATCACTTCGAAAAGAAGGTCAGCTAAAGCAAGCATTAGAGACCACTGTAACGAACCTTGGACTCATTGGCTCTGGTTGAGAATCAGTAATAAGCTCTTTCCATTCACCGCGCTGGGGCGATTGAACTTCTTGAGTATTTTGATTCCCTAAAGTGCCAACATGTGAAACACGTTTTGAATGACTTCCAGGGCTAGCGGTATAGGAAACATCAACGGCTGTAGAAAATCTTCTGCTCGGAAGCCTACTCGGCGACTTGCTTTTAGGAGGTAAGTTTGAATTACGATTTTCCTTATTTTCCACCTCAACAGCACTCGGAGGACTGGCTGCATTCAGTGAGTTGTAGAATTGTTCATACAGAGGCGTTTGCAGCTTCTTCAGATCTAGGGCCTGCAGGTAAAATTAAAAAACAGTGAGACTGTGAGAACCATATAGATTCCACCTGATAAGTGTAAATTTCATATCTTGATATCTCATTAATGGTTTCAGTAGGTAAGAAAATCTCTGAGGAGAATGATACCTTTTCATCCAGAAATGCTCTAATTTTTGTTTCGGTAACTTCATCATCATCCTCAGCTCCTATAGTTCCACTTGGGAATGTGAAGTCTCCAGGACTCTCAGCGGGTGTATCAGTAGTTTGGCCAGAGAATAAGTTTTCACTTTTACCTAATTCTGAACTTTCATCAAACTTGCAGGACCAATCATCGTTTGGTTCGGTCATTGGATTAAAACTCTAGGTTAAGCAAACAAGTGAGCATACTAACTGTCAGATGATTCTAGGCCTTAAAAGCAGACACTTTAGAAGCATGCCAAGAAGTTCTATTACCTTGTTGACGTCATTAGAAAGTAAAACAGAGCCAAACTTCACCGATCTACCACAATAAAGATCATCTTTATCATCAATCTGACACATGTCGTCGTCATAATTTCTTGAACCCCAGATGGGACCCCGTCCAGAAAATTCCTCCGGATATATAGTTGAGCACCTCACACTGTCCGTAGCATGAGCATCTAAACCGCTACAAGTTCTTTTCATCTCAGGGCTCATGCTGAAATATAAATATCATCGAGTCAGTATTGCAAAAATTTACATCACCTGAAAACATCAAAAGCCATAAAAATGGCAACCCTTACGAGTTCCTAAGGTCCAGCCTTGATGTTGTCGTCCGGCTTCCTGAGTTATCCTGAAAACACAAGTGATATAAAATGGCAAACAACAGTGAGCACAAGGTGTAGACTTAAGCATCCAAACTAAAGTGGCTTATGCAATCATACTGACCAAAACTGAAGTACGAAAGATTGGATGGGTTTCTGTATATTCTCCGGTAACAAAAGGATGCTGTATATTGTCAACAAATAGAAATATAAGTAGTTAAAAAGCATAGCCTAGTATAACCACATATGCTGATCATTAGGGTGTCACCATGAATTCTGACAAAAGGAAAAATGCTATAACCGAGATTACCAGCAGCAAGTCAGATGCAGTTGACCTCCGGTTTGGCTCCCTGACCACCATATGTTCATAATTAAAGAGTTGAGAGGGTAACCAAAAACAAAACTTCTGCATGTGTGTGTACGCGTGTACATTTCTTTGATACAGAGCAAACGTGGCAAGAAAAAGAAAATGAAAAAAATAATACGGAAGAATAACTTTCTACATACTTCTGGAGACATTTTAACAAAAAATCCTTGGCATCAGCAGAAAGATGGTCTGGTATTGGTGGATGAGATTTGGTAGTCCCGATATGGAAGAGTGCAGCAACCTGAGATGAAGAAATAATGTTAATTCACCACAATGACAATATGAAATTTGAAAGTCCTAATCAAGCAAAAGAATGCAAACTTCGGAATGGACGGTAATTACAAAAAGAAAGAATGAGATATGTATATACCTCTTGATACTGCTCACTCCAAGGAGGCTTTCCAGTAGCCATCTCAATAACAGTACATCCAACACTCCATATATCAGCAGAACTGTGAATATGTATGTCAAACTGGTGATGAGCTCAAAAGGTTATACAGTAGACGACACAGAATGCCGTATTTCTTGTGTTCATGTAAGGAGAAAGTGAGCATAAAATAAGCTATTGAAAAGGGTTACAGCATTTCCACCGGAAACGTCCTCGTAAAGTAAAAAAAAAAAAAACTATAGGAGTCAAGACGTAAAAGCATGGAAACCCAAGAAAGCTGTGATTCTTGCTCCTACTCCGGAGGGTCTCGCTGAAATTGGTAGCATGACCTCACTGAAATTTTGAACTACGCAAAATCTATTGAAATAAGCATGATATCAATAACATGAGGTGTAATCACTAACATGAACATAGCCTCATCTCTCTGTTTCAGAAACAATGAATGGAAACTTCTGAATACTGAATCGGTGAAGATAAACTCAGAAAGAGAACGACCTCTATGATTATAAACTCGATCCATCCTATCCCAGCCAAGTCCCCATGGTATGATTCTTATTACCGGTTATAGTTTTTAGTCAGTTATCCACAAGATGCTGATTGTTCCATAGAATTTCATTACTTCCATTCCATAAAGGAGGGAATTAATGGAGGGAATCACTGCAATTGTATCTTTCAGGCTAACTAAAATCTTTAAAAAGCACAAATTGGATGGGGATAAATGTAAAACTACTCAGAAATATTTTTTATCATAAAGTGCAAAAAAGTCACCCAACTTTACCTACCTTTTGCATTTGGTTTGGTCATTCATTTAAATTTGATAAATATACCTCTCAACTGATAAAACTTGTGTTGGATACTACTCCATCCAATATTTTTTTCGTTGGACCCATTAAAGTCAAATTTTGAGGGGGAAAATGGGGAATCCCCTTTTGGTATGAAATAAAGATGATATGACATTTAATAATTAGTATAAAACAAAAAATAAAAATTCAAAACCAAAATAATGACAAAACCAACTAAATTAATCAAGTAATGTATAGAGCTCTTAATAAACTAATTTTCCTTAAATTTCAAACTTAATAATGTGAATTCAATACCGAGCTAAAATTATAATGTATTAATTATCATAAATGAACTTTTCACTTTTAAAAAATGATTTTTTTCATAAATTTCAAACTTAGGAATTTAAATTTTTAAATCTAATTAAATTACTCATATATTGTATTAATCGTATGACTGAATTATGGTCTGTTGTAGATATTAAGAGTACTTTTTATATTAGTTAAACAATGCTTTGTATATTTGACTAAACTTAAAAGAAAATTACTTGAGCTAAATTTAAAAAGAAATAAAATACTGCTCAAGTAAATATATTTAATAAAATATATTTTCATAATTTATATTTCACACCTCAGTAGGATTGCCCATTTTACCTCTCAAGTTAACGGAAAAAATGGATGGAGTGGGATTCAATTCAGGATTTATTAGTTGGGTGGTATATTTGTTCAAAAAAATAAATGAATGAACAAATACAAAAAGTGGGTAAAGTTGGGTGACTTTGTTTGCAGTTTACCGTTCTTCTTTTTATCAAAGAAAATGCAGTCCCAATTAAAAATGAGCTTAAATGTCAAACAAAGGCATCAAAACAAGAACTTCTGCAGAAAATGACACTATACTCTAGTTCTACATATGGCTACACAAGACACTTCACCAAGGCCAGCATAGATTGGTACATCTATCGACTCAGATAATCAAGACCAGGCAAATTGTTGTCCTTTACAACAGTAAGAAAAGAAAGACGAAGACCAACATGAAAACTAAAGATTGAAAGATCATAAAATGAGCCATGAGTTAATTAGTGCACGAGTAGGATCTAATGTATGATGCCAGTGTCAGTAACCAGTATATTTATGTTTAAGGCTCTGCTATTTATTGCAGGGCCTTTACTGCTAGAGCACAACAGGAACAAAGCCTACAACATATGGTCCTATAGTATGTGACCAAATTCTTTCAGCAATTTGTTAATTGTGTGCCCTTTGATTGATTTGATCTCTGTCTTCAAATTTACACTGCTGAGAGGTTCCCTCTTTAGAAAACTGTAGAGGTCATTTTGGAAGATTCTTTCTGCACAAGGCATACGTAGCAAGTAGCAACAAATTGAGGACACTTATCAGGATGGAAAACAATCCAATGTGTTTGAGATTGTGGAAGATGTTGGGGCCAAAACTGAAGCAAAAGGGTGCAAGCAGCTGGTATCAGAAGACCATGTGGTAGTGGTAGAGCTAGCCACAGTAGCTGGCAGGCCACTAGAGCGGCTGCTTTGGGTTTCGCCAGAGCCTCGTCGTTTTTCGAGCAACTTCATTGCACATCAGATAGTTTTGTCTGTTTTGGTCTCTTTGCATGAGAACCAACTTGAAATCCATCCTAAGGTTGCCTCATTTTTACAGTAGTTATTTAGGCCTGTTCATTGCTGGAAGAAGATAGACTAGTCTAAGCCAAATAGTATTTGTGAGAGAGATCCAGTGATTTCTAGTTGTTGCATGTGAGAGACCGAGAAGAATTACTGTATAGTCTAGTAAAAGAGTCTGTGGGATATCTGATCTAGGAAGAGAGATACTTTGTTGTGTTGTAATATTTGTACTGCTGTTTGCCCATAGCTGAGGGATTATGGGTGAACCACGTTAACTTCTTGTTTTCTGTAGATTTTTCAATTTCCTTTATTGCTAGGGTTGTCGCCCTTCTGCAGTTAAGTGTTGTTCACTTGTTAAGGGATCCTGTTGGAAGGCCATGTTATGCAAGACATGTTACATCTAACATTTGTGTGTGGACTGCTATCGTAGTGATGAAGAATCAATACTATGAAATACGTCCAAACAAAAATTCAATAAAAAATATCAAGACAAAAATTCCATATGATTAACTACGAGCATGAGTGGTGAGATTGCACTAACAAGCTATGCCCAGTCTGCAGAATAACTTCAGGAGCCATCCAATATGGAGTGCCCTTCATCGATTTGGCACCCGTCATTGTAGCCTGTAGTGACACATTAAACCACATTAATGCTAAAATATTTCATAAGAAAGTAGAAAGAAGAAGAATAATAAGCAAAACAACGTCCCTACCAGTTCAACAACTTTCTTGGACGCACCAAAATCTGCAAGTTTGATGCATCCCTTATTATCAACAAGGATGTTTGCCCCCTGAATGAGCAGTTGCATCACAAGTCAACAACAATATTTGTATAGAGCTATAGAAAGAGAAAAATGAAACTTGTTGCTCGTGAATTTGCAGTGAACGGATTTACCTTGATGTCTCTGTGCATTATACCATTTTTATGAAGGTACTCCAAACCCAGCAACAATTGCTTCGTGTACATTCTTATAACCTGTGTGATGTTTCAATATGAATATATTTCAACAGTACTTAGATTATACAATTCAAAGGTAATTTCTACAGTTTCAACAACAATTGTTATGTGTACATTCTTATCACAGCCAAATTGCCAATCAAGAAAATCAAAGCAAAAACTGCACTGGTTAAGCACCCAGATTCATAACCAAATGTGTACACTTCAGCAAACTGGGAAACCATCTCAGCCAACTTTTTCCAGAAGTGCTAACGAGCGTCCGTGACTCTTCATGGATTAAGATAAAAGAAAAAAAAATCATAAACAGAAACTTACAGACTCGGGGAAAGATCCAAATTTTCCCAGAAGTGATGAAATGGATCCACCAGGAACAAATTCCAGCAATATATTTAATGAATCTTCTTCCCTACCAGTTCCCAAATATCTCTGGAAGCAAACCAAAGGGATCATCAATGAGAAATCAGAACTTCAGCAAAGAAAAAGAGCATCAGACTTACCACTATATTTGGATGTGAGAGATTCTTTAATAGCTTCACTTCCTCCTCAAGCTCTCGGATGTGAGCCTATCGAGCAAACACCAAAAACCTCAGTCACTTTCTGCACCTAGTACTCACTAAAATGAAAACAACAAAATCCAATCCCCAATGTGTGATCCAAAATCCCACTTTTTTGTCTCCACTCTCCAGAAGCATCAATTTTCAAATGGATCAGTCGCATCAACCATAAAAGAATCAGAGCCATTATTGTATAAGAGGTTGGTGCAAAATCAACTTCCTTGACAACATTTTACTTGGTAGGTGAAATAAAATTTGAACTCAAGCAGTAACTTAAGATGCTTATTTAAACAAATGAAAGGTACAGAGTAATGATAAATCCACTCCAAATAAATACAGTAACATATCATCAAATATTCGCAGTCCACCAGCTTTTTTCCACGAGCAGGTTTAGGTGCACCAATGAGAAGGCGTTTCTTTATGTTCAAACACTGCGTAAATGATGCATGGTCATCTATGATACAGAATACCCAACCTTATTTTAAATCAAATGTCAGACATGTAGACCATACATAACACCTCATTAGTAACCCTCCTAACGATATATTTCTCATTCATTTCACAAATGAGAGGTAATATTACAACCATCACCAGAAACTTCAATATTCAAAAGAGACCAAGAATGAGACATTCCAAAAACAGGAAACACCTACTCGACCAAAATGGAAGCCAGGCAGTAACCAAAGATCTGGTTGAGTTGAGCTTAGCATACCTGTGTTTTCTCTTTAGAAGCACTATTCACTGCTACCAAAACCTGCAGCAATAAAAATCAAATCTTTTAACATAATCAACAAACAACAAAATGTTTAACCAAAAGAACGCTCAACCAATCAACACGACACCTGTTTAACAGCAAGGAGCTCCCCCGAATCAAGATTCATTCCCATATAAACCCTACCAAACGCACCACAACCAATCAATTCCCCCTTACGCCAGCGGATCGGCGGCACCTCCTCTTTTCTAACCACAGGTTTCGCAATCGGAGGGAGTGCCGGAACTGATGGCTTAGTAAACAATCCAATTCTTGATTTCCGTATGCTGGAGCCAATTTTCTCTACAAAACCTCCGAAAGCACCACCACCGGGGCCGCCATCGTCGGTGGAGGGTTTGAACACTAGAGATCGACGAACAGAGCCTATGAAGTCCTGCATACTTAGGGAATGGAGGTAAAAGTGATATAATTTGGGGATGATCGAGAAAATCTAGGGTTCACTGGTTTGCATATTTGCAGCGAGTGTAGAGAGAGGAGGGAAAGGTTGGAAAGATCCGTTAATTCAAAAAATAAAATAAAAGGAAAATAATTTTGCATTTCTGTCCCAGTATTAGGATCTTCTTCAAGTACCCCCTTTCACTTTGTATCTTTTACACGACGGCTCACATCTTATAATTGTTTTTCCTTTGAATCCCTTAGTTAATTTGTGATTGGTTAATGAGTAATTCTTTTATTTTATAAAAAGGTAGGAAGGAACTTTTTCTTTTTTTTTTTCTGTCCCAAGGAGGCATACAAATGTATTGAACCTGAGACCTTACATATTATAAAGTTCAGTTCTATCACTGAGTCACCCATTGGTTCCCCAAGTAGGAAGGAACATAGATCTTATTTTAAGTCTTATTATTTTACAAGAAAAAAGAGATTTTAAATGCTAACAGATGACAATAGAAATAATAATATTCTTTTTATGGAAGAAGCAAGCTACTACCCGTGAAGCTTGAGCTCTTGAGGTACTCAATTGTACAAATTATTTTTGTCCCCTTTTTAACATATGACTCACTCACTACTAGAATTCATTAATTTGCCTATGAAAGGGATGCCTATGAATCATTAAATATCGACATAAGTTGATAGAAGGTTTTCCTACCTGCGAAAAATTCGACCGCATCTTTTCCCATTTTTCATTGCCCAATTATTTGATCACTCTCTCTGACCCTCAGTTCTCACTGTTCGTCTCTTTCTCTCGCTCTCAAATTCGGCGACCTCCCACCAGATGAACTCCCTCCGGCGCTCCTCCTTCTATCACAATCGGTGCTAAATCCTCCCCCATCGTTATCTCTCTCTCTCTCTCAATCCAGATTTCTATCTCTACATATCTAACATACACGCACACAAAAATTGCACACACACACACACACACACTCTGTAACTGCATACACATTCTTTGGTTTATTACAATTATTTTTTATTCATTATTTAGTTATTTTTTTTTATGAATTTCAAGTTTTTTTAAAAACCTATAAAATTGAGATTTTCATAAATTCCTTATTATCCAGGTATAACGCAAAATTTCTATATTTAAAAATAATAAATTTTTTTGTTTAAAATATTTTTTAAACTAGTTTTTTTTAATAAAAAAATAGTTTTAGAATCTTTTTTAGTATAATGTATTATTATTTAAATGAGACTATTAGAAAATTGTGTTGTTTACGAATTTCGTATGTATTTATTCTATTTTATGTCTATTAATCAATTTTTTTAATTTTATGTATATTGAAACAATTAATCTTTATATCAAATGAATTTAAAATAGATTGGGATTTCTTATGTTAGGATAAATGTTTAAAGAAACTACAAATTAGAATAAACTAAAAACATAATTTATCATTTAAACTGAGAATAAGATTATAGTTTATCTAATGTATGCAAATGCTAGTATTCATAGTTTGCCAAAATTTGGTACCACAATTATGATTGCAAATAAATACTAATTTAAAAATCTGTAAAAATAAAATCTATAAATTTAAAATTATGTAAAATAAATTAATATGAAAATGTTTAAGAAGTCAAATTAAGATTGATCAATCATGTAATTTGTAGAGTGCACATTAAATGTTTTTGTTATTGTGATAGGAATCGCATGTTAAATATAATTTCTGCCACATATATATTAAATGTTGTTATATTGTGATAATTGTCTCATGTTAAATGTTATCACGATCTCATATTAAATGTTATTACTTTTAATATTATTAGAGGTCTTCATTGAGATCCTAGCTATCAAGGTTGTCATGTGCGTATAACGCTTCTTAAATTTGGACGATCAACCGGAAATTCGAAGAAAGTAATTTCGGGTAGGCGGCTGTGGCTCCGCAAACTCTCATTTGATTGATGAGATTGTTGCAATGGTAGATACTCACCCGTCGAGCTATGTGTTAGAAATGAACCCACCATTGGTAGATCCGCGCATTCCTCTTCCTATTCATGAGACCCGATAAATTAGTTATTTCATATATTTTTTATAGTTATATATATATGAGTACATATTATATTTTGATTAATAACAATTTTAACTCGAATGTTAATATTACATTTTCAAGATTTATAAATAAACAAGCGCTGCTACTTGGTAGGGGATGGAGCTCTCTAGCTCTCGCCATGAAAGAAATTTTCGCCTACACTATCTGACGTGCCCATGACTCAAAAACATGCTTAATTTGAAGTTTTTAATGGTAGAAATTATCACATTTTGTAATTTTCATTTAAATTTATTTTTAAAATATTATTATTTTTAAATGTTACTTATATAATACATAAAGAAATATTAAAATTGTGGATTAGAAAAAAATATTCCCTCATTTAATAATTGTTGCTTTCATATTTTCAAATATTACTTAATAAATACATGAGAAAATGCATGCATCGAGTTATTAAAAATACTGTATGTCTTACATTTTATGTACGTAATATTTTATGATAGTGAAATACTTTTACTATTTAAGATAGTAATTAAATTCATTGTCAATTTGAAAGTTTGAACCGTATAAAAAATTTGCTAACCCCACAATTTTAGTTTTAAATAAACCTTGGTGCGGATGCACCGCATAATACTCAGATCAAGAATAGTGGTATCAAGAGCAAAACTTTACACGAAAAACTTTAAAAAAATGATGCGTGATCATAAACAATGGATCCACTATTTAACAATCATTTTTACCAATAATAGCACATCAATTTTCTTTAATTTTTTCCAATTTGATTTTCCTTTGCCAAATCATTTTCCGACCACGTTAAACTCAAATTCCAAAATGGAACCAAAAAAATCCAGCAAGATTCTTCTTCTGAATCTCGAATGGCATTATAAGGTCAATTTTGCATCCAAACAACCTAATTGGCTCACTTCCGTAGAAATTTCCACAACACTAGTACTAGTACCGAAAATTATATGGAGTGCTTAGGCACTCCGTGTTAGGAGTGTCCTAATGCACATAATGGTTATAAATTATGCACATATAAATCTTTATGTACATTACTAATTATGTTATGTGCATATTTTATAACGTTTATGTGCATTAAGACACTCAGGCACTTCATATAACGATTGTACTAGTACTAATACTAACTAATGACAACAAAAGACCCGTGAGGAAATTTGAGAAAACACCGACCGACGGCTACCAAACGGGTCAACACACACACACTAAAACGACGCAGAAAAAGATTGGGGAAAAGCCCATTCCTTCACGTTTTTCCCAGTTCCCAATAAGATGATCCGTTTATGCCTACAACTACTAGTAGTAATAATATAAATAACACCCATTTCCTTGCCTTCCCCAAGTCTCGCCTTCCAATTTGTATGAACTCAAGCTGAACGAAATACACCCCAAGGTGCAAACGTTTCCTGATTATCCCACAAATTCTTTTTCATCTCTGTTTATAATCTCATTTGATTGAAAAAGTTGGTGGGGGTTGGACATGGAATCAGTGGCAGAGGCAACTTCAGGAGCTATTGGAGCTTTGGTTAGCACCACAATTTTATATCCTCTTGATACCTGCAAAACCAAGTACCAAGCTGAAGTCAGAACTCTTAATCACCGAAAATACAGGTCTTTCTTTATTCTTCTCGCTTTCTCTTGTCCTCTTATTCATGCTTTTTGGGTAGGTGATTTGTTCTTTTATTTTGTGTGATTGGATCTAATTTGAGTATTTGAGGAATCTTTTTCCTTTTTTGCATCAAGATCTGACTACCCTTTTACTTAATTATGTATGCGAGTGAGTGGCATATGATCATATACATGAAATGTTTTACTCGTTCATAATTGCGCATAAATTTTGATGTTCTTGTAATTAATGAGAGTAATAGTCACAGAATTCCTGTATTTGGCTGACCTAGGATATGATTGTAAATTAACATATGTGGAGTACTCCCTCCGGTTCAAAATAGTTGATTTTTAAGGTTTCAATCCACAAACCAAGAAAAGCATTTATTATGTATTA